>MJUU01039125.1:124069-153505 GCA_002080025.1 Modiolus philippinarum
CTATGTTCCCCGCTGGCGGCCATCTTGGATGAAGTACGGATCTGTCGGATACCTTTTTTGGATGGGACCATCTAAGGACCATTGTGACTAAGTTTGGTTATAATTGGGCTGGTAGTTTCTGAGAAGAAGATCTTTGAATGTCTTTTCCCATAGGGTCCAATGTTAAAACTATGTTCCCCGCTGGCGGCCGTCTTGGAAGAGGTACAGATCTGTCGGATACCTTTTTTGGATGGGACCATCTAAGGACCATTGTGACTAAGTTTGGTTATAATTGGGCCAGTAGTTTCTGAGAAGAAGATCTTTGAATGTCTTTTTCCATAGGGTCCAATGTTAAAACTATGTTCCCTGCTGGCGGCCATCTTGGATGAGCTACGGACCTGCCGGATACAATTTTTAAGGGGGACCACCAAAGGACTATTGTGACCAAATTTGGTTCCAATTGGCCCAGTGGTTTCAGAGGAGAAGATCTTTGAATGAAAAGTGTACGCCGGACGCCAAGTGATGGCAAAAGCTCACCCTGGCATAGCCAGGTGAGCTAAAAAAACGGGTAAATTTGCCAAAAAGATAATAAGTGTGAAATAGATGGCAAAAAAGGAAAATGAATGAAATAAATCCCCCCCCGCTCCGTTGATATAGCTTAAGATATTTTTTGTGCATTGTCAAAATATTATTCCTGCATAAAACATTCGTATAAAAACTGTCAAAATATGCCAGATGTGATATCATTATGCTCTTATTTGTATTTATATCTTGTAAAAAAGGAGAAAGCAAACTATCAGGCCAACTGGATCTACGCTTTCCACAACTATCTGTTGGTTTCCTGTTAAAAAAGGTGTTCGTTCTTTATCTAATATGGCCGCCTGCAGGACACATAGTTTACGTTGGAAACTATGGAAAAACTCATTCAGAGGCCTTCCCTTCTGATACCAAAAATGATATTAACAGTTTTTTATGCCCCCCCCCTGTAGAAATTCTGTCTTCACATTTTATCAACACTTTTATTTATGTCAGCGGACAACATAGTTTAACAATGTGCCCTGTTGGGACACTTCAAAAGAAATCCTCTTAACTACTGTGCCAATTGGTACAAAACTGGTCCAAAAAGAGTCTTTAGTTGGTCTTTTGTAAAGAAAAATGTGTTTTTTTTCACATTTACACTTCATTCAAGACAGCACTAACCCCGAAACGCAGAATACCACCGGACATCAAAAGAAAACATACTAGTGTTCGGAGAATTTCGCCTCTAAAACTACTGAGCCAATTGGAATCAAACTTAGCAAGAATAACTTTCAGGTTGTCTCCTTTGAAAAAAAAATGTTTCTAGGTTTAATCAAAGATGGCAGCAAGTGTCCGTGGGGAACATAGTTCAACATTGGACCATATGGAAAGCTCATTCAAAGATCCTTAAAACTGCAAGGTCAATTATAACCGAACTTACGAAAAATAGTCCTTAGATGTCCCATGTGAAATGTGACTGGAAAGTCCACATCACACCCAAGATGGCTGCACATGGGAACGTAGTTCGATCTTGGACCCTGATGAGAGAGAGAGAGAGATGTAATCTTTATAGACGGTACTGAGGACGGTATTGTGATAGCATTCAAATGTCATATTTACTTGTGTTCTTTGAATCGTTTGCCCTGCGCTCTGTCCGTCAATCCATATGGATGCATATATACAACACCACAGCCAATGAATGTAAAAATGTGTATTCTTATTTTGCCATACTAAAATGGAATATGATCTTTAATATATTTATGTCCAATGTAAAATAAGAAAAATATTTCTGCGTAGTTGCATAGTCCCTGATTATCAAAAATATATTGCACGATATAAAATTATGATTTCTCTACTGAAAATGTAATTTTGTCAATATCCGCGAGTCCCGCTTCAATAACATCACCACCTTTCAAACCACCAACGCCAGATGGCGTTCCTGTTAGTATGACATCACCTTCCTCAAGCGTCATATAACTACTGATAAAACTTATCAAGAAGTTTATATTATATATCATATCTGCCGTGTTTCCATTCTGCCTCATCTCGCCATTCACTTTCAGCCACAGTTGCAAATTTTGAGGATTTGGTATTTTACTTTTGTCAATGAAACTGCCAACAGGCGTAGAGGTGTCCCATCCCTTAGAAAGAGTCCACGGATGTCCATTCTTCTTGGCTTCTAGTTGAAGGTCTCTAGCTGTCATATCCAAAGCGACAAAATAGCCACCAATATAATCATTGGCCTTCTCTTCTGGGATCTGAAATCCCTTTTTCCCGATGACAATTCCGAGTTCTACTTCATGGTGAAGTTCTCTGCACCCTGGGGGAAACTAAAATTAAAAAAACAACACATTTTCACAAAACCCTCTAAAGTTCTGCTATTTTATACTTTATAATATCATTTACCATGTTAATTGAATATGTCTCTTAAATGAAAACATAGGTAATCAACGATTACAAAGTTTGCCTCGTTGTGGCACTTTGTCGCAGCAACCAAATTTTGCCTGGATGCCGATGTTCTGTCAAAATTGCATGCATTAGCAAGGTTACCTGAACCAACAATGTACAGTTACTGAGCTATGAACTTGGATGTATACATTAATGTAAGTCATTCATGAGTAAAATGATTAAGATATACTGAGCCGTTCGCCTCCTGCTCATCATTGATAAATTAATTAATGTGTCCCCTCGTCGGCTGATTTTTTATATAATTTGTATTATTCACGTAGGATACATCGGCAAACGAAACAAGGGAAGGGGAAATTCTAAAATCATAAATCCAAAATCACGGCAAGTCACAGAAACACGATTTTAGACAGTATGACAAAGACAAAACAAGTAAACAAAAATGAACAAGAACGCTACAAAACTAAAGCACTAGCAGTGTGAACCCCATAAAAACTGAGGTATCATCAGGTGCTCCGGAAGGGATGATCTGCTCCACGCGTGGCACCCGTCACACTGCCAGTGAAAAGTCCGGTTTGTCACAGTCGGTGTTAGCCAGTCCGGTAACAAACTCTGGAAAAATTAATTAGAATATTTTTTTGTAATTCTACTATTTCGACATATTGTTACATTTTATAGCATCCGTATAATATGCATCTAAATATTGACAGTGTCTGGCGGGATGGCTTATTTCACCAGCTATGGGAAACTGGTATACGTGGTAAATGGTGGCGCCTTTTACGTTCTATCTATAGTGGGGTGTCAAACAAGGTTGTCTTTGGAGAATTCGAAACTGAATGGTTCGATCAGGAAAATGGTATTAAGCAAGGGTGTGTTCTATCACCAACTCTTTTTTCCATTCTGATGAACGATTTAGTGAAGATGCTCAGCGACCATAATGTAGGAATTACTATGGGTGAACACCTCGTAAATTGTCTGTTGTTTGCAGATGACATAGCCCTTATTGCAGAATCTGAATCGGATCTGCACCGATTATTGGATGTAACACATGCCTTTGCCAATAAGTGGAATTTACGGTTTAATCCAAACAAGTCCAAAGTACTTGTTGTTGGCAAGAGAACTGATAAACCCAAACGTTGGACATTAGGTGACGACTCCATTGAAGAAGTAGACGAATATAACTATTTAGGCGTTTACTTCTCTCGAACCCTTAAATATTCATATCATATATGTTCATATATTAAAGAGAATGCTCTATGAAAACTGAACTATTGTATCCGTCTTCTTGGGGAACATGGAAGATTTAAAGGGATGCACTTTGGCATTCGGTATTACGACCGTCTATATCGCATGGCTGCTCTGTCTGGATGACATCTTCAAATGCACAAATAGATATTTTAGAAAGTGCCCAGTACAGAATGGCAAAAATTGTCATGAATACGAAGATGAACATCCCGAAGTCAGCATTGTTTCTTGAGCTTGGCTGGGAACCTAATGTTCCTTCATGGACAGACAACGTGTAGCCTATTTCGACCGTTTGAATAAAATGGAAGATGGCAGGCTCTGTAAAATGGTTTTCACCGAATTGCAAGGTTCACCAAATTCTATTTACATGGATAGTGTTAAAAGTATTTTTGAACATATTGGTCTGGACCATTATATTAATGGTGGGCTAAATGTGAGTACCTTTAACTTATTTCACGGAAATCACATACTTCAGACCCAAATAGAAAATGTATATTCCAAAAGAAGCCTTTCTTTTTATAAAAATATAAGAATCTCCAGTGGTAAGCAAAAATATTTGTTTGATGAAGTTAATTTTGATGGCACGAGACTAAAGCTATTGGCTCGAACCAACTGTCTGAATATTAATGCTACCCTTCAACGTATGAATCTCTCTTCCGACGATAAGTGCAAAACATGCTCTCTAAACAAGATCGAGGACCTCTCTCATATTACGTTGGAATGTCCGGCCTACGAAATAACGCGAAATCATGTTTTCAGTCAAATAAACGATAGTCTTTTCGCCAATAGAACAGGTCTTCGGTTTGAGGAGCTATCGAAGATTTTAATTTTACAACTTTTATACGGAGACTATGGGTATTTTTACAGTGATGAACTGGGAGATGATATAGATGTTTTATGTAAACATTTTCTTGTAGAAGTTTTTAAAGAAAGGTCAAATTTTTTACAAATGTGATAAATTTGTACTTTCTTGTATTTTTTAAATGTGAATATTACAGAGATTTTTCTTTTTCACGATGGACATTTTATTATTTAATGTTGAGAGACTTCTTATTTTTAGCTTTGTTATAGTTGTTATAGTTTTGTTGTGTAAATAATTTTAAGGACGCAGCTCCTGTTACCCCGACAGTAGTTGCCCCGATGTAAAGGGGTAGTTATCCTAATATATATATATATATATAATTTTACTATGTATTTGTAGAGACTGTCTCGTTTCCATTTACTCCATATCCCTACCATATCTCTTCTTTGTAAATCGGTATATAACACGTTAATATGCATTGGGGTGGTGCTACAAGAAATCACTTGATGGTCAATGGGAGGAACTCTCTTCTTGAGTCACAATACTTTCATTCTTGGTCATCCGGGGAGGAGCTTAGTAATTAAAATAATTTATCTTTTCGCAGTCGTCTGCAACAAACTAATATCACATGGTCAGCATGTTGGGTTTGTCACAGTCTTCTGATTAGGTTGAAAAAAATATGACTACGCATTTCCATATTCTTGACTATTTACATTATATGAAGTTAAATTTATAATTTGTAACAAAAATATTCAGAGTATTTATAACAATAATAGTTGGTTTTTCATATTATACCAAAATATGTCCCAAGATTAAAAGGCATAATCGCACTCCCCTTGGGGTTCTAAAGGATTTCTAACCTTGGGACATATTTTGGCATATCACATGGAAAATCCACTATTATTGTATAAATGAGAACTAGCTAACAGTTGCTGAAAAATTCTTTGCAAGGCCGGAACCACATTAAATCATCAAAGCTACCATAATACATGCAGCAAAGATAAGACGATAGACCGCTAAGATGGTATCAAAACCATTTTAACAACAATAAATATATGTACTGAAGCATATAATAAGCCAAGGGATGTACAGGCGTGCCATCTATATGTTCCGAAACAATCCGCCTCCATGTAAATGGTACTTTACCAAAGAATGTATGCCCGAGTCTGATTTGGATGCCTGCAGATTTACTTTTAATGTGTTCTTTATAAGCTTCTAGCTACTACGGGATTTGTGCAGTCCGATTGGAAAGGCTCGTGATAAAGAAGGGTAATGTTGGGACTTCATTCACCAATGTAAGATTATATGGGTTTTAGGGTTCTGAACTGAACACCATTGACATACCCTGATATTTTGCCCTTCAGTAATGTAGGTTGTTGTTGGTTTGAGAAAGACCAGTGGATGTGGGGGCATCGGATCTCCACGCTGATCTGCCAAACTCCTTCAAATATAAATATAATAAAATAAGTTTAATTTCATACCTTGATGTTACTACCACTAGATATGTAAGACGTAGATGGCTTAGTGAAGATAATAGGTTTTTCGGGAACTTTATTTCCGAGCTCTTCTGCATGGGCCCTTGAAATAATAAAACGGATACATACATTAAACATAGATAAAAGGTACAAGTTAAATGAAATACCTACAAGTCCTAACCTATTTAACATTACAGATAAATGAAATTAAATTATTAATTTCCAATTTTATTTAACGTCGGACGTCATGAACAAATTTTTGTTGCAACTTATTAAGACTTCGATTTAAATGTAAATTAGAAAAAAACTATAAGCGAAAGTCAGAGAAAGATATAAAAGTTCAAAAGTTCAAAAGTTCTTTATTAACCAATCAAGGGCCCTCAATGGGACATATGACAATACATGATTAAAGAATAACAAATCATACACAATAAATATAAATATATGTGTCTACGAAAGCTCACTAATATATACCCTGCTCCCCATTTGATTCCAGAGAAAAAAAAATCCGAAAAAAAAATCAAATCAAATTTCAAATACTAAGTAGTTGGTGTAATATGGCAATATCCACTCAACCTCGAGGCATTGACCATTCTGTGAAAGTTTCATTGAATTTCACCAAGTGGTCTGTAGGAGCTAGGAGTTGTCGCCACAAAGTATGATGTACCCCTATGGAAACGGAATAACGAACGGACACCATGATCACTATATACAGCCCCGCTAAAGCGAGCGACGATCGCCATGACAAAAATTACAATTTTTCAAATTTACATAGGGCCTAGTTTTGCACACTTAAGTACTAATCCATCTAAGGGTCAGGCAGTGAGCGGCACATTGGAATTTTGAACTTATCCCTTTTTGGTCACAAATCCTGGAATGTTTTACATACATCTATGTGTAAAGTACAAAGACAATTTTTGACTGTTTATATAGTTGAAAATTTGGCGGAAAAATTTTCCCGTACCTTTTCCTGTACAATGTAACCAAATTTTAAATAATCATATTTCGAAAAAGCAGAACCAAACATCAATATCTTTCGTCAAAACAAAGTTTTTATGGTTAGCTTTATTGATTTCCGTGTTTTTTTTTTAACTCATGTGCCCCGACTCTTAGGGACCGACCATTTAACTTGAAGGGAGGGGGGCTATGGTTTTTTTTTTTTCAAAAAAAAAGCTGGAGCCGATGTTATGTGAAAAAATATTTTGGCTGCTAAAATGATGAAAAAAAATTTCTGACGGAGGCTTTCTGCCCAAAAAAATAATGTTAATTTTGAAAAAACAAGAGCTGGCACCGAATGGCATCCTGATATACCCCCGCTCATTGAACCCTGAATCAATGTGGCAAGTGCAAATTTAATTGTATAGGGACACAATACAAGTGTGGACACAATTCAAGTATAAACACAATGATATAATCCTAGTAACCGACATGTTCAACGATAACTATCTGCACAACAATTGAATCTGCCTTACATTTCTAAAAGAAATTGTGACAAAAATTCCATAAATTGTACAACAATGAAAAACAATGACGTCTCCGAAAACAAGAAATGCTTATAACATAACCTTGAAATCCGAATACACGATAGATTGGACCATAAGGAATATCTGTGCATAATAACAATTGAATCCTACTTATTGTTTCAAATGAAATTGTGACGAAAAATTCCATATATTGTGCAACAATGTAAAACAATGATGTCTCGGCAAACAGGAATTGCTTATGACTTAACCTTGAAATCGGAATACACGATATATTTGACCATAAGGAAGCTCTGTGCAAAACAACAATTGAATCAGAAAAAATTGTGACGAAAATTTCCATATATTGTACAACAATAAAACACAATGATGTCTCGGCAAACAGGAAGTGTTATGAAGTAACATTGAAATCGGAATACACGATAGATTGGACCATAAGGAAGCTCTGTACAAAACAACAATTGAATCCCACTAACAGTTTCAGAAAAAATTGTGACGAAAATTTCCATATATTGTACAACAATGAAAAACAATGACGTCTCGGCAAACAGGAAGTGCTTACGACGTAACATTAAAATCGGAATACACGATAGACTGGACCATAAGGAAGATCTGTGCATAACAACAATTGAATCCCTCCTCCAGTTTCAGAAAAAAATGTGACGAAAAATTCCATATGCTGTACAACAATTAAAAAAACATGTGCAACAATGAAAAACAATTATGTCTTGGCAAACAGGAAGTGCTTATGACTTAACCTTGAAATCGGAATACAGGATAGATTTGACCAAAAGGAAGCTCTGTGCAAAACAACAATTGAATCCCACTTACATTTTCAGAAAAAATTGTGACGAAAAATTCCATATATTGTACAACAATGAAAAACAATAGCGTCTTGGCAAACAGGAATTGCTTATGGTATTACCTTGAAATCGGAATACACGATAAATTGGACCATAAGGAAGCTCTGTGCAAAACAACAATTGAATCCCACTTATAGTTTCAGAAAAAATGTGACGAAAAATTCCATATAATGTACAACAATGAAAAATAATGATGTCTAGGCAAACAGGAAGTGCTTATGACTTGACCTTGAAATTGGAATACACGATAGATTGGACCATAAGGAAGCTCTGTACAAAACAACAATTGAATCCTCCTTACAGTTTCAGAAAAAATTGTGACGAAAATTTCCATATATTGTACAACAATGAATCACAATGACGTCTCGGCAAACAGGAAGTGCTTATGACGTAACATTAAAATCGGAATACACAATAGATTTGACCATAAGGAAGCTCTGTACAAAACAACAATTGAATCCCACTTACAATTTCAGAAAAAATTGTGACAAAAATTTCCATATATTGTACAACAATGAAAAACAATGACGTCTCGGCAAACAGGAAGTGCTTATGATGTAACATTAAAATCAGAATACACGATAGATTGGACCATAAGGAAGCTCTGTACAAAACAACAATTGAATCCCACTTACAGTTTCAGAAAAAATTGTGACAAAAATTCCATATGCTGTACAACAATGAAAAAAAAAAAAACAATAAAGTCTCGGCAAACAGGAAGTACTTATGCGGTAACCTTGAAATCTATATATACTCATCGGACCATTAATTATGAGGAAGCTTTTGTGGAAATATGAATTAATTCTGTAAAGTAGTTGCTGAGAAAAGTGTGGTTACGGACGGACGGACGAACGGACGAACGAACGGAGGTAAACCAGTATACCCCCACTACTATGTAGCGGGGGTATAAAAAAAAATGTTGATACATGAGAAAAAAAAATAAATTGTTTCGCGCGAAGCGCAAAATAAATTTTCTGTCCAGAAAAAAAAACAATAACCCCCTCCCCCCCCCCCTTTTCAGCTTAAATGGTCGGTCCCTTATGCTATCTTCCTATTTTTTAGATGGACTGATCTGTGAAGCCGTCGCCGTCATTCTTCAGTTAAGTATCCATTAATTGGTCAATAAGAAGGTGTACTATTATGATTCAGTGTAAGTTCAACATTATCATTGGCTCCAGTCCGAGTATTACAGTATTGTCCGCTCTCGGGGTGTCCGCTTAAAATAATTGTATGTGACATTTCTATATACCCAAAATTGATCCCGGGATTTAAAGGCGGGAATGAATTTGACTGTTCACCGTTGAGCCACAGGTGAATTTTGTTTTTCGTTAACTGTTAAACTTAAAAGCAGCGATATACGAACTGATTTTATTCAAGAAGTCAATAAATTAAAAGTAAAATATACTTACTTGTAGTTTCTGCCAACTGCAACAATCTTCTTGCCAAATTCTCTGAACTGGGCTAACCTGTTTGCAGACATCGTACCCGTGTTAAATTGAGTTATCTCTCTTTCAGTACAAAAACTGAGGTAAAGCCGGAAAAGATAACAACTCAGGTGACATCATTTCAGATTTACTCGAGCATTGTTCTATTAGCAGTGTATTTCAAATATAGTTAGTGCTTACTTTTTTAATCTGGCGTCCAAACCGTCCAAATATTTTGGAAACCACCACCCTTACATTTATTTATATCATTCCGTGTGCAACTTTTAAATTTTTAACAGTTTAGAACTCGTATATTTTTCTCACATATACCGTGTTGCTTGTTTTAAATTTTCTGAAACAAAAACTTAATCTTTTCCACTGTTTCAAAATAACTTTGTAAGAAATAGAAGATAATCTTGATCTATTTTAAAATCGGAACATATCTCCTTTTATTCGCACAAGATATACAGGCTGGATATTGTAAGTTTGTTAAAATACTTGCAATCACAAATATTTACAACTGGACAGCCTCTGCTAGAAACCAAAACAAAAAAAAAGAGTCCCACTGTAATATTTATTTCTGGGGGATCAAATACGGAAACTTACCTAGATTTAGGTTCAGGTATACTGGCTACAATACTTTGTGGTGCTATCAAGACATCAAACACGGATACGGTATATACCGATACAGTTTGACATATGATCAGTGATTTTCAAACTACGCCTACCATGCATCCCGTCATCGATGTTTGTGGATGTGCGGGATCATCTGGAACTAAGTGGCAACTAGTATCATCCACAATTTTCACTTGAGCTTGCCACGGTCGTGCAATTTGCTCTTTGTCTGAAGAAAGATTGCAAACTCCGTATTAGTATATTGATCACAGGCAATTAAACAGTCGAAAAATCAAAGACTCCTTCGCTCTTACTTCTCAGTGAAGACTCTTTGTAGTAACAACAACTACACGGTATTGGACATGCAGAGCGGGTGTTACCAGGTATGCGTAGAAGAACTCCACAAGCCTAGAACTGCCTTTACTGTAGGACCTCTTGTGTTTTATGCCGTTCGGATTTGTTAACAGTCCAGCCAAATATCGGCTCCTCTGACTGAAGATGTCTTATATACAAAAATGATCTTAATATTTTTTCCTAGACTTACGAGAAACACTTATTAGGGGTGTATTACAGATTCTTCTTCGAGAGAGAGGAATGATATTTTTTACCGAAAAATGCACATTTTCTAGATGAAAGTGAAATATATCGACCGTATCATCCACAAAGACCAAAAGGATAGAAAATGTTCTTTGTCGGAAGAAAGATTGCAAGCTCCGTATTGGTAATTGGCTACAGACAACTGACAGTCGAACAAGCAGGGACTCCTACGCCCTCCTTCTAAGTGAAGTCTCTTTGTGGTAACAACTACTACACGGCATTGGACATGAAGAGCGGGTATTATCAGGTATAAAACAACGGCAGTAGAATGCCGACGGAACAAAAAGGTGGAATTTACAAAAATCGAAGTCCAAAGACATGGCCAAAACGAGAACACAAAAAAAAACAATAATGTTAGACACAGAAAACAATGACGTTAGAAAAGATACAAAGCACAGAAATAGAAATCACAACATTGAAAACAAAGGCACTCACAGTGTGAACTCCAGTGAATCTGAGAGTGACAGCAGGTGCTCCGGAAGGGTAAGCATGTCATGTTCTGTTAACAGCACCCGTCACACTGTGAGTGATTCAATCCAGGAAAATGTAAGAGAAATCACACAAGCTTAGGACTGCCTTTACTGTAGTACCACTTGGGTTATATGCCGTTTGGATTGGCTACCAGTCCAATCAAGTATCTGCGCCTCTGATTGAAGATGTCTTATACACCAGAATGATCTTAATATCTTTTCCGAGACTTACGAAGAACACCTATTCGGAGGGTATTACAGATTCATCGAGAGAGGGGAATGATATGCACATTTTCTAGATGAAAGTGAAATATATAAAGATACAAAGATAATGGTAACCGGGCCTAGACCGAAAAGATAAAGACTTAACCACGACAAACAAAGGTATAAAGTTTGGAACAAAGCCAGTACACTTTGTTGGTTACTATAGGCTTTTTTTCAACGGATTCTCTAAGATTGATAGGCCTTTAACTGGCTTGATGTCAGCACTCACAGAAGTATGGGGAGAAAGAAGCCAATGTACCAACTACGACTATTTGATTTTGGATTTAGGATGAACATCAGGAAGATGCCCATCTACAAAAACTATTCAGCTATAGGATTTCCATAATATGTCCAGCTTTTTTAGATAAAGACATACAGCGTCTTTATCAAGAGCAAAATTACAGCAAGGGGTGACAGTATATGCTAGCAAAGGTCTTAGCAAATCGCAGAAGAGCTACATGATACACAAGCTAGAATTCATGTCCTCGAATTAGGCTGTTAAAGAAAATACTATGACTGGTGAATAAAAGAATATGGAGTAAATGCACATGAGACAAAGTCTCTACAAATACATGGTAAAAAACAAGCAAACAACCTTGTTTCGCGATATTTTCACAGGTTTGGCAGAAAACAACCGGTCCTTTTAGTTTATAGTCTTTCAAATGCTTTGATTCTATCTGCTGTTGAGTAAATATTCATTTTCACACACAACAAGAAGAGAAGGGGACACATTGGAATAATATAGACTGGAAGAGCTTTATAGATTGTCCAGTGACTTACGGATTTAATAGTTGTTTGTTCGGAAAATATTTCCTAACTAGTTGAAATTCCAACACTGATCAAGTTGGGAGATAAATCACTCGATATTCCGATGAAATCTTCTTACTTTGAAATAAAACATAGAGTCTTTTTCTTAGAGGGAGAAAAAGTAATCACTCACGCGATAGCAGAAGGAGTCTTGAAAACCAAGACTATTTTGGTCTAGCTGGATGGAGCCATAGCCTTCTTGTAAATCTTAAAAGATAACAGGAAACAGGACAACGATATAGTTTAACACCTGTTATCAAGATATGTTCAGTAAATCTCCCGCCAATACTTCAGACTTTGGATATACGATTTTGAGAATTTGTGTTTATAGTACTTGTTGCAGGCAATAGAAAAAAATGAAAGAATATGGAGTGAATGTACATGTGACAAAAACGCACACGATACATAGAAAACTTCAGTTTATCAAGGACAGGGCTTTTATTCCTGTCTACATCTTGATTTCGCCTGAGGGTCTTCAACCAGAGGTGAACAATATTCACACCCTCAAGCGAGATGAAGAAGGTCCCTCGCGTGAACTTAAGCGGTATTCTTGACAAAAATGTTGAGTAACATCGATGGCAACTAAAATATGTCATTGAAGCAACACATGTCGGGAGCGGTCAATGAGAAAAAAAGGTAAAACCGGGAAACGTCTGCCTACAAATATTTGAGTAGCCCGACGACAGACAAAAATTAGGACACAAACAACATTGATAGAAAACACGGGGCACATCGAAATAGATGTAAGCAAACCTTGCAGTGTAACTTAGGTTGAAAGGGCAAAAATAGTCGTGTGTACAGATTATAACATTTTAGTAAAAACAATGAAAATATTGAAAAGCCAAATTGAAATGAATTAGTAAACGTAGGAGAAATTCTCACACGAATAAACACGCCATAACTGTAATATTATAAAAGCATAATTTTGTTGCGGGCAAGTTGTTGTTGCAGACGGGCGAATAGATTTCAAAACTATTGTATTAAACGGCAGAATTCAATCCCATTTCGATCCAATGGAGCAACGCTGTGGAGGAGTTTGTCAGAATTGTTAACTCGAACGAAATATGTCCTGCTGAAACGTTGTCTTGAAATCTGTTTCCAAGTAAAAGAATCATATTCGCCTGAAAATGAATACAAAACCAATGAGATTGGAGGTAAGCTTAAACCATGCTGTTATCTGAACGATATCTGGATTTTTTCTTGAAAATGTCTCTAAGCTCAAATAGCATGTCAATTCAAATACAACTATTTGTAGTTCGAACACTGATGAGTCCCACTGGCTTAATACCCGTTAATTAGAAGCAACTTCCAGTTGAATTAGAGCGGGACGTAGGAAATATTAAAAAGGTCCAATATCTATCATCACCAAAGGAGATGTTAAAAATGTAACGGATGACCCTGAAAAGTTACATAAAAAACAATGCACATGAGACAAAGTCTCCACCAAAACATGGTAAAACAAAGCCGTTCTTCATCTTGAAACCAACAAGTCGAGAAACAAGTTAGAACACTCAATTTACTAGATGCCAAGATTTCTTTCCAATGCCATTTAATGAGTTAATATCACGACTACACAAAGGTAAAGCATCCATGGCCTAATCATAAACCCCATAAGAAAATAGATGTTAAGGAGCAGTAAAGGACTAAGAAAAATATTAATCCGAAGGAGAACGGCTTGATAGCAAAAATTGACGCTAGAACTGGTTTGTAGGGATATAGTCAAAATGAAATTCTGACTAGAAATTTTCTCGGACTCTTTTCTAGAAATAGGAAACAAATCTTGGAATATAAGCTTCCCGAGGAGGATACGTAACAGAATACTGGCGTTACTGTAAATCTTGTTTCTGCAGATGGTCATTTGGAAAACTTATGTCTCTTCAGTGCAGATAAAAGCAAAACATTTGGAAATCGGAAAGATGACAGCCATCTCTGTGGACCCGCTGTAATAAGTGCAAATTTCAGTGTGTGTGGACACAATACAGGTATGGACACAGTATAACATATCAATCTACATGCCAAATATTAAAAGCCTATCTCAAAGACTTGCCATTAGAAAAGAAATGATCTGACCTTGAAGACAAAGGTCACAAATCATAGATCATGATACATTGTCTTGAAGTGATTTATCTACATGCAAAATATCAACAACATATCTCAAAAGACAAGAGTTACAGCCTGGACACGAATGAATTGCAATTCGATAAGCAATATTTTGACCTTGAAGACAAAGGTCACAAATCATGGTTCATGACACATTGTCGTAAAGTGACCTACCTACATGCAAAATATCAAAAACATATCTCAAAAGGCAAAAAAGTTATAGCCCGTACAGGAATTGCCATTAGAAAAGCAATAATCTGACATTGAAGAAAAATGTCAAGGTCAAAGGACACCAATCAAGGTTCATGACACATCGTCTTGAAGTGATCTATCTACATGCAGAATATCAAAAGCCCCAACAAGACAAAAAAGTTAAAAGCCAGGACACGACTTTGTTACGGACGGACGGATTGAGTGATTACTATAGGGCGATCGCCCCTATGTGGCGGGGCCCTGATTACTGTATTTCATAAGCAATGCGTGATGTAAGAATTTGTTATGGAGATGAGATCTTCCTTTTGTAAAACGAGTAAACACCAGTTAGATTTTATGGAGGCCGAAAGGAATGTTGGTATCTGTGTAAAGCAAACATGTTTGTATTTATCCACCTGAGAGACTAGAAAACACGAGACCAAACCCAGAGGAAGGGAAAGCATGGTCTTGACAAGGACCTTAAACAAATAACTTCATAACTATATAAAAATTAATGTAAATGCTCCCCCAAAAAATTCTTCGCAAGCAGAACTTACTACAAAGAGGAAGTTTCTTTCCTTGGGATTCTGAAGGTGAAGTAAAATGAAACATGAAATTTAAGGAACTACTGATACATCTACCTCTGCTCCATACTTTCAAGATGGATGTTTACAATCCAATGTATGTCAAACGTGAATCGGTGATGATTAACTTCAAAAATGTGAATTTCCCCCTACTTAGCAACAATTTACCAAATTATTTGCCGTATCACTGTTGAGCACGTCATAATCGCACATTTTGAATCGGGGAAAATATAATACCCGAAAAACTGCAAAAGATGGGGATATCTTCAGTCTTTGTTCTGTTCATCCAATCAGAAATCTTATGGACATCACCATCTTAGAAAGATACAAAATGTCACTCTCACAAATGAAAGTGGACATTTTCAGCTAATTTTAAGTTGACTTTATCAAAGTTATCAATTGTAAGGCCAAACAGTTTTTCACAGTGGACACTATTAAATCCTACTGAAGCATGATGGATGCTATAGAGCCTTTTTGATGTTCTTGTCTTTGCTTGTCTCTTGACTTTTGATTCATGAAAAGACCTTGTTCTCCTGTGTTCTTTTACTGTGTTTTTCAATTAAATGGAAGTACTTCTATATCAATCCAACCTTGGGTCATATGGTTTGCATGAACTAGCAAAAGGTGTATTTTTTAACGACAGAGAAAGAAATACGTCACATTTCATGCCGGTTTTGTCATGTCCCATTACAGAATAATAAACAGGGCAAAGCACGTTATTTTCACGTTCAATAAAAGACAGGGCAAATACCTGTACTGGACCAAATACAGTATACTGGAACAATCGACTCTTTAAGAGCCTTTACAGCCCACATTGGCAGTGGCTGACAAAGGCCATGTGATAAAGTATTTTAATACACCTCCTATTATGGAGGCCAATGGTAAAGGTAAACCATGCTCCTCATCAATGGCTCTCCTCAATGGAGTGCATACCTGCCGCAAAACCTTTCCATCATTGGTATTTGATGTGGATCTGAAAAACACCTTCATACCCATCTCAGGGCCATTCTCAACTGGTTAGAGTATAAATGCACAAATAGTTTCACAAAAAATTTTTTGAATTATTTCTGCTCTTGACAATTCAGTTTGGTAATTTTGTGATAACCAAAAACATGTTCCTCACTGATAGTCATCTTGGATGGGCTGCAGCCCCGTGGGACATGTTTGTTAAAAGGACCCCAAAAGAACTATTGTGACCAAGTTTGGTTTCAGATGGCTCATTGGTTACCCAGGGGATCTTTGTGTGTGCAACAAAATCTGTTCTTAGCTAAGTGACGCCAAGTTTTTACCATTACACATGACATATACACATCTAAAACTGGATCGTCCTATATCTAAAAGTTTCAAAACTTGATCAAGATTTACAGCAGAGTTTGCGAAAACTATTTTTACACTGCCAGTCACAGTCCTGACAGAACAAAATAATCTCTCAGCCCTGAAGCTCTGCATTATGGGCATTAAAAAAATCTAAAATATTGTTAGACATGGGACTGGCAATCATGCAATAAATGACATTTTTGCCAGTCAGGACTGACAGATTTCGTTATTAACTGTGTTACAGCAGACTATAAGTTGTTGGTTATTAGTGGAGTGCTGTGGAACAAAGGAATTCAAGGACTTGTAATTTTTATTGTATGCAAGAACCTATTGCTTCTATAAACTACAACTTATTAAAAGCATGGACTGAAAATGACTTCCCATTAATTATAAATCATTCATATGAATATACATATATGTTGGCTATTACTGTGACGTTCAATCACAATCTTAGACTGGACATTTACTTGTGTAAAATACCTTCACACAACCCGTCCTCTATGGGTTGTCTTCAACAAGAAACAGCTTTTTCCATCTTCCAGTATTCTTAAGTTTCAAACTTGAACAAGACATACATTACAAAGTACTCGACAGAATATCTACAACACTATTTAAGGCATATAAAAAGAACGAAATAATTGTTAACATTTATTTTATTGTAATTCTCATGTACAACTGTCACCTTTTTAACAAGAGTTACAATTTGATTTGGGACCTTTATTTAAACAACATACTGTGTGGACTAGAAATAGATAACAACTATTGAACACAATGTTACTATTGTATGGTGTATATTATTACAACTTAGATCCAGGCTTCATATCAAGACCATATTCTTCCAATAAAACTTGAAGAATTAGATAATCTTTTTTTCTGAACTGAAATGGTATTGAAATATATACTATAAACCAACTTATATTCTCAAGATTTTGGATTTTGTCTATCAATTTTGTGGTACTAACTTATTTTCATGATTTCTATTTTTTCTGATGCATTTGTATAAGTGTTAAAAATATACAAGAAATCATATTTTTGCAATATTTTAACACTAACGAAGATGGCAAAATAAATCACTTGCGAAAATTTATTGGTGTACAGTAAATTGTTCAAGACCTCCTATTTCATTAAACCTTTTAATTTCTATTTCATTACGTTTTTAAATATCTTTGACATACCATATCAATTTTTGTCATCAAATGACGCATTCTAACCGCCAGAAAATAATTTTTACTTATCAATTCTTGAAGCTGGAACTAAATACAAAGCGATGACATTTCTTAAAATACGCAAAATAACATTTGCATGTTATCTGATAAAACATTATAATATATAAAACCTGGATCAAAGCATTCTACAACAAGAAAATATGGCCTAACACAAATGTAGTCTAGATTGAATGAGTTATTTTGTATTAAATCTGAAGATGTGCTTATTTAGTTAGAATAATACTCTATAATACCCGGGCGTGCAACAACATAACATTTTTAGTTTAAAATGATTCATGTCCATCATGCTATATTGTAAATTATGATATTATATAATTTTTAGTGTGCATAATCAGTTTTTCATCATTTTTTACTGTACGTCAACTAGTTTGTAGATTTGAGATCCAACTTCTGGAAAGAATTTTATACACGTATTTCAATCAATATTCAAATTTAAGAAAACAACAGCAAATATAATCTATTTTAAATTATTGCCAAAGCATTACACTTTATTGCTATAAATTCACCTGTTCAACAAACATTTATATTGAATTTCTAAGAAAACCAATGATGTATATTGAAAAAGTTTCCAAAACTTTAAAGTAAAAAGTTGAAGAGCGTCTATTTTCATAGGGCAGCAGGATATATTAATCTGCAAATAAAATTTAGACGATCTATACAATAAGCTGAAAAACTGTTAACAAATTCAATTTTCAAGTTTCAAACATTTTTTTTCCAAGTATCTTTTCTCATTTCGAATTATAAAAAAGTATTAAAAAAGCTTAACTTATAACTTATTACAATTAAGTAGTTAACAATACAAAACATGCTATAATGGTTTTCAAAGTCTCCAATGTTGTATTTTCTTTAAAAAAGAAACAAACTAAAAATGGCATCTGGCGTCCAGCAGTACCATGTATGAAATAAAAAGTACAAAAAAATGACATCCACAGCCATTAACCCAAACAAAAATATATGGTTCAAAATATAACAAGATTAAAAACTTTTATAAAACTACAAACAGTATTCATCTTAAAATGTCAATAAAATGGACGCACTTCCTTAAAAAAACTGGTCAAATGTTCAGCTATCCACCAATGATCACATCAGAATGATCCACTGATCTACTTGTACTACTATTGGCAAATGCAATTTTATAAGAATATTAAAAGTTTTTCCCTTTTTTTAATTCATTGTACACTACAATTTCTATTTTATTTTTTTCCTTTTTTTTTCTTTTACAAATTTTATTTTCATTCATTTTTTTTCTATCATATATTTTTTTTAAATTCATTTCATTTGATTATAATTTTTTTTCTTATATTTTTGTAAAATGAAGTAAATCATTCTGATATGATCATCTAGGTGTTTATGTTCTTGAATAAAAAAAAAAGAGATAGTATTTTTTTTTTGCATATTTTGGCATTGATGATTTGCATAAGATGTGTGCACCATTATTTTTTGCATATACATTTACATTCTAAATCAAAATACGAGACATTCTATGTCATGGGTTATGGGTTAATCATAAATGAAAATGTTATGAAATTAATATCATAATTTTGTTTTTCTTTAAGACAGTTTGTTGCATAATAATCTGACAATACTTCATGTAAAATTTATCACTAAAAAAATGTTCGTACTTTTTAAAATGATCCACAACAAAAATAAGATTTCAACATAAAGTGATTGGTTTAAATATTAGATATATATTTAGGGATGGGTTTGTTTTAAAATGAACACATTCAAGATTTAAATGTAAAATGCCCCATTTGACATAAAATAAAAAATAGTAAAATATGATTATCAAATAAAAAATGTTAACTGGCAGTGTTAAGATGTTTGATTTTTTTATGAGAAATATGCCGTGTTAAATATTGAGTAAAATAAAATAAACTGAATTAGTGAACACAAAAAGATTCATCATTATAATGGCAGTATTAAAACTATACAAAAAAATTAATATCTCACAATCAGAGGCTAAGAACTACACTTGAGATCATATTCCATTAAAATAAAAAGCACTGGTTAAAATATAAAATATACTTCATTTTGTAATACATCTTAAAAATGAAGAGTTACCTCCCTAAATGGCATAAGTGAAAACTATTTCAATCCCTGTCAAAATTTAACATAACATTTCTTTAAAGGTGGATGACAAATATAGTAACAGGGAATTACTAAAAACATTCTGTCGCCCAAAACTGTCATACTTGGAATTCATTTTCCTTGTTTGGCGACAACTTCTCCTTTATCAATGGTTAGAATTCTATTCTTTTAAAAACAAGAATACTTTTTACCCAGATTTAAAGTCAAAATTTTTTTTAATTTACTTTTCAAATCAAATACTTTACAAAAGACAAGATGCATTACAAAATAAATAAATATGAATTCAGTTGTAAAAGCATTAAATATATTTTGTATATGGTATATTTTAGCTAGTAACAAGAGACTGACTTAAAGTCCTAGAAGTTGCTTAAAATAAGACTTTGCTAGTAAAGAATCTTCAAACTATAGCAAAATAGTATTGCAGTGCACCTATTTTTTACTTGACCCATGACCCCTTGTCAGAAAGGATTTCATAGTTTTATTCAAGAGCTATTCACCCACAGGACTCATTTTGTTTTCGGTTTCTTTTACATGTTGAATCCGAATGGAAAAAAATCTTAGCTTTTCTTACTGTTTCGAACATTCAACTGATCCAATGAGGAACATTAGTCGGTTATCTCCCTGTACCAAGTTAGTTATATATATATATGGTCAAAGTTGAGATAATTTTTAATTTCACTATTGTTATGCTAATAAAAATTATCTCCACTTTAAAGTGGATAGACACTAATATTCATATCCATGAGATTTTGTTACAAGTCGGCACAATTGAAGAACCCATCCAATTTACTCCAAATCTGTAGTAAAAAGTATGGGTCACCATGCTTGCTTTTTCTGGAATTGAGAACAAAGTTTGCTCATTTTTAGCCATTTTTTCACCTAAATTTACTTAGCATGCACGGGGAAAATATGGTAAGGCAATTTTTAGCTTAATAGAAATAAACTTTTTATCCATGAGAATTTGATGTATTTTTGAGAACAGATATTTATGATGTAATTTATTGGTTACAATAAAAACATGTGTAAGGCACCATGCTTCAAACGGAAATATTTTACAAAGATTCTGGATTAAACTTTATTTGCGGGAAAAGGGAGTTAATTCGCGGAAAAGTATTTCACATCTGTCATTTAATTATGATGTCACAAAGGAAAAGCCGTCAAAAAAATCAAACCTACCCCGTATCCAACTCTTTATTTTTCTAATGCATGATTGAATTCTGCAGCGCAACAGTGTCTATCTACCTTAACAGTATATAACTAACTTGGTAAAGGGAGATAATTGACTGATGTTCATTGTTCTGTATCAAATTGACTTGATCCTAAATTTGTCCATTTGAATAACAATAATTAAGGAATATTTACATGAAAACAATGTTAAGAAAGCAACATTAATACACAAGAGTTTAACAAGTGAAATATAAAGAAAAATGGCCCTACCATGCCATTATTAACAATGAACACAAGAAAAGAAACATATACATCATTGTCAAGTCTAAAAAAAATAAATTCTTCTGTCTCATAAAATTTCTTAATTGTTAACAATATATTCTTCAACATAATACATAGTGGTCAGATATATACACCATGTGTGTCCCAAGCGGGACAAAATTTACAAAACATTTGTACAAGTCACATGATTTCCATATAAATTTTATACAACCTTTCAGTGATACAACCTTAGAGAATACGAAAAAAAAACAAAAAAAACCCAGCTTTTCATAATGATATAGAACTGTAAAAGATTAAATAGATTAAGGTGGCTCACTCATAAATTTTTTAACTTTTTGATTCATGAATGTCTTCTTTGGGTCAAATTAAAACACCTGGCAAGTTTTCATAAAATTCTTGATATAACTTCCTAACTTTTTGACAAAATAGAGTCTTATAATGTCAAATTAAGGGAAAATCCAGAGAAATCCATTTCTGGCCAAATTTTTTAATGTCTTGTATCTCTGTTAGAAGCATCAAGGACCTATATATTTCTTTTCACCATTTCATTAAGTTTAGAATCCTGAATCAATTAAAATAGGTTTCAAGAAAATCCTTGACATAAACAACATCAGGAGTGACCCTCCTTTATCTGAGACTTTGATTATCACAATTTTACTACTTGAAAGCCAAGTAAACAAATGTGTTAAGAATTGGTCAGATCTTTTCAACTTTTGACAGAGATATATTTCTGTTTGGCCTACAAGAACAAAATAATGGAAAAATACACAAAATCTAAGTTTATATTCCCCTCATAAATTATATAGAGGAAAATATAAATATTTAATATTTATCCCTTTGTATAGAAAATGTTTCAATCAATTTGTAAAAAAAATCTTTAATCAATAATATTTCTTATTTAAACTATGAAATTGAGTTAAGTTAAAAAATAACCTTTCAGAAGACAATTTCAGATTTGTTTGTATATTTTTAAAAGAGTATCTTAAGTCGTATTTTGAAATTATGGTATATGATAGTGGAATGGCCCTTTGAAAGGATTCATCATGCACATGTACAAAATATTAGAACATAATTAAATTGACAAAAAAATCAAATCACATGATATATTTACTGACAAAATAAGACATTGGATTTCTAATTGACAATCTTGTCTTTGGTGTCAGTCAACGAGATTAACAGTTTAACATAACAAAACCCGTCATATTTTGTTCACCGTTAGCACTTTTAATTGGTAAAATACAAGTAAAACTAAAAACACCTCTTGTTCTGAACACATCAAGAAATATTCCAATATTTGTTGAACACACTGTGGCTATATGTCCATTTTAATCTCCTTTTTAAAAGAGTTATTGCTCTTTTATACAGAGCTGAAATAAGAATTGGCACATGTTGTTTTACGGTATAACGAAAATGTGGAAGACTTCCAATATGAATAATACAAGAATGAAACGATCGCTGCCTAGTCTGAAATGAGACACAGTTGCCCGTTTCCATAGAAACTGTCTCCATGATAACAACTGTCAATGATATGATCAATGTGTACAATACTGGTCAGTATCTTGATGATTCTCATTTATGTTGCTCGATTTAACTCACTTGGTCCTCTTCCGAGTTCATGAATATTCATCATTGATGGCTATTTGAATTTACATATTACGCTGGATAATTTTCATTATTCAACCACATTATCAATTATTTGTGTGTAATCATTTTTCGTTATCTATCCAGAATCACGAGGATTCAGATCCTGTACTGTTACTAGTTACATCATAATTACTTGAGCTACGAGACATGGATGAATATTGGCTGTCAGACATACTGGTAGGACTTTCTAATGGTTCTAAATCTAAATATTCCTGAAAAATTAAATACAAACCTTATCAAAATTTGGTAGAATGTTTCATTAAAACATACAATACTTTTTCTTGTCAGAGAGCATACACAAGAAAGATTTTGTAGTAAGTGGGAACTACATTGGAACTGTTTAGATGAACAGAGCAAAAACAAGCAATCTTTTTTAAAATTCCTTTTAAAATATATTAACAATTTTGACAAAAACTGACACTCTTTTTGGATAAACAATGAATACATAAAGCTTCATCAGTAAAGGTCACTTTTTTCAAAGAGTTAAGGTCACCAATTTTAAGAGTCAGTGTAACTTTTTCACTGACATCAAAATGATAATGCAGTAATTCAAATTTTTGTAAAGCAACATAATATTTCCCTAAGAAATCAACCAAATGTAAGCGTGCAATAAATTTCCATATTGCACTAGTGCAAATATGACTTGAATTTCATGACGTCATCGACAACCAAAATCCCATTTTTTTCAGAAATTTTAGCGTTGCTATACAATAAAAGGGTTATTGCATGAATATTGTGAAATTTTATCCCTCGTAGAATTTATATTGCACTCGCAAGCTTGTGCAATATAAATTCTACTCAGGACAATATTTCCCAATGTTCATGCAATAACCCTATATTGCAATGGTTTTTTCCATCAATAATAACATAATACAGAAGTGGCTGTTAATTTGGATTCTACATATGCCTATTTCGACATCTTATGTCTCTTCAGTGCAGATAAAATCAAAATATTGGAAATCCATATACTGAAATATGTATAAAGACTGATAGAGAACAAATTACTAACAAAATCTAAATAGAAAAACAAAATCAGCTAAAGACAGAGCTATGCAAGAGGGAGATACTCCCTAGTTTTGAACAAAATTTTGTTTAATTCAGATATTGAAGGTTTCCAGATAAAATCGGTTGTCAGGCCAGCACCGAAGTACTGGCTACTTGGTTAGTGAATAGACTAAAAGTCCACCATCAGAGGCATCGGCCCAGTGCTAATAAATAACATAATAAAGAAGTTGTTGTTAATTTGGATTCTGCAGATGCACATTTTTACATCTTATGTCTCTTCAGTGCAGATAATATTATGCCATACTGCACTTGGGGCACTAGATTATTTTGAATTCTATGGGTAAGGTTCAATAGTCCAAATAGTGACATAAGGATGATTTCAATAAAAGAAGTTGATTATATTTTATCCAGTACAGATTGTAATGTGTCCATTTACTATAAAAAATCCATTTTTTAAGTTCTCTGAATAATTTATGTAAGAAAAGCCAGAAACCTACTTACTTTGATGCAGGTAAGTGAAAAAATAAACAAATTAGTTACCTCTCCTCTGTTTGCCATAGACGTCAATATCTTATCAAGTTCATTCACTAAAGCATTAAACGAAGGACGCCCTGAAGGATATTCATGCCAACAATACTGAATCATTCTATTTATTTCATCAGAAGCATACGGTGGTTTCTCCATTCTGTGTCCCTCTTTTAGTAATTCAAATAATCGCTCTACAGGCACAGAAGGATATGGATTTCCACCCAAAGTAAATATCTCCCAAAGCAATACTCCATAAGACCATCTGAAAATATAACAAACATTATCAATTTTAAGAGCAAAATCACTTAAGAAAAATTTTAGGTATTCACGAGCAAATCATATATCTGTACTCCAATATTGCCTCATAAAAAAACTTTATTTTAGTCTTTGGTTACTGTAAACGTGTTTATATCCGTGCGGGGTTAACTTCGAGAAGTGCCATACCCAAACCTTTCCTGTGGCTATAATATTTGCGGATCTTCAAATTTTTATAGTTCAACGTTTATTATTTAAAGTATTCGAGTTGAGGTTATATTTGCATAACATTCCCTAACGTGCAATCAGCGAAAAATTACCCCCACACGAAAATTTCAACATTTACAGTATTTGTTTCTGAATTTCTTTAAAAATTCATATATAAATGTTTAATCTAAATTATGAAAATTTATTACGTCAATACTGTAGGTTATATAAATTTATATACTTACACATCACTTTTGGATGTGTATCGTCTGTCAAACAAAGCTTCAGGCGCCATCCATTTAACTGGTAATCTTCCCTAAAATAGATGAAACATTATTTTAAACAAAAAGCCCTTTTTAATTATATGCTTGATACATGAGTTTCAGTATATCCAACCTATGGCATATGTGTCCGTCCCAAATGAAATGGACGAAAGACCAACGGAACATCAAATTCTTACTGACATATTATTTTCTATAATGAGACATGAGGACTTTATAGCAGGGGATTCAAAATACAGTAACTGGTAAACGGTCTCATGACAAATGTCTCACCTTGGCACTCATCCACATACTTGTAACAATTATCAGTAAAAGAATATGATGAAGTGAACCTAATTTTAAGGCCTCCAATTTAGAATTACAACCATAATTAGATTATGTATAAATTTTAGTGTACAGACTATCATTTTTCACAAATAATCAAAATAATTTTTAGTGCATGTGTAACCCATAATGTATGGATGTGTTTCTGAAATGGCAAACTTTTACCAACAACTAATGAACTGCATTTCTTGAAAGACCAATGGTCTTTATATTGCTGATAAGTGGCAGGTGCCACGTGTTGAAAGATCAGGATCATCTGATGATACTTCCTATTTTGTGGCAGTTCACACTGCTAATTCTTTAATATTGTGGCATTCTCTTCTTCTAGTTCATTTATTCTGTCTTTGTCATGTTGTCTTCATTTAAATTTTATCTTAATTGGCAGGTTTTTGAGATTATTGAATGTAGATTTTTTTTCTTTCCTGCCTTTTTGTTTCGATATTAATTTGCCAATGTATTTTACTGGGCAAACTGGTTGTTATGTACTACAAATATAAACAGTGATTAAGGCATTTTGCCATATTCCATCGTGTTTAAAACTAAACCCCATAATACTTACATCACCTGTCTTTTTATAGTAATCAAGATTGGTAAGATTTCTCGTTAACCCAAAGTCAGCAATCTTTAGTACATAATCTTCAGCTACTAACACATTCCTGGCAGCCAAATCTCTATGGATGCACTGAAAGTAGAAGATACTTTTCAATATCAAGTTCCCTCCAAAAAAAATTCAGGATTGAGACCTTGAAAAATATTTTAAATAATTTGTTTTTATTTATTTTCATCAAAACATAGAACCATGTTTTTTTCTAGACTGTCATGAATTTTGTAAAATATAATTTAGTAAATCAGAATAGGACTACTTGGAATGATTAATTTGTTTTGTTGACAATCCTTTGTTTGTTAATGAATAAGATGAGGGAAGAAGAGTTTTTCTCTAATGATATGTCAAGTTTAAACTGCTTTTGACCCGTTAGATAAATTTTCTTTATTCAACGTATGTTTTCTTGATGTTATATGTCTGATGCACAACATTAATAAAGGCATTGGTAATTCTTTTGTATTAACCTTCAAAGTATTTTTGACTTGTGTATATTTACTGATTATCTCCTGAAAAATTCCGTTGTAAATACATAAATATTCATTTACATACACATAAAGTTAAAATACCTGTCTTGATGCTAAATATTCCATTCCTCTGGCAATCTGATAAGCAAAGGATATTAAATCTTTCTCTGTTAGAGGTTTATCAGAAGTCTTTTCCAACCCAGGTTTCTCATATCCTGTAGAGTTAGGAGGCCGTCTTGATCGCAGAAAATCTCTCAGATTTCCATGAGGAGCAAATTCAACCACAACATATAAAGGACCTTAAATGCAAAAGTTGATACAATCTATGTAATATGTGTTAACAGGAAATATTATATGTAAATGTTCAAGATTTTTACATTTTCAAACTAAACAAAAGAAATTGTGACTATTTTCAGGACATTACTTTTATCCATTTCTACCAGCAGACATACATAACTGTATATGCATTTCAAATAAAGTCCGAATCTTCAGTGCTTTCTTCAAGCACCGCAATCAGCATGCCTTGTCTGCTAGTGGATACTGCTGTAAACTTTGAAATAATTATTTACTTCATTAAGAAACAGATCTAAGGCCATACAAAATTAATTTATTGGTTTTCAGGCAATTTTTCCTTTAAAATGATGAGATTTTTAAAAAAATTTTATTTGCCCAAAAATAGATGAGGCAGCTTTTTACATTGTAAAAACCACCAAAATGT
The DNA here is from genome assembly GCA_002080025.1 of Modiolus philippinarum. NCBI lineage: Eukaryota > Metazoa > Mollusca > Bivalvia > Mytilida > Modiolidae > Modiolus > Modiolus philippinarum. The sequence goes on from MJUU01039125.1 coordinate 151,502, forward strand.
AGTTGTTGTTTTATTCTATTGAAATGGCAAAAAAAAGGGTCAATGAGAGGCTCTTTTTCAAGCCTGAATCTAGACGAGGGAGGGCCTGTGAACCAATAAATTATTTTTTTATGGCCTAAACACAACATATTGCTTCCCATAAAGTAAAATCTTGTAGAAATAACACTTGATTTGACATCTCAAAATTGATTTTCACTGACAGTGTGACGGGTGCCACGCATAGAGCAGATTATGCTTCCCCTTCCAGAGCACCTGATGATACCTCAGTTTTTGTAGGGTTTCACACTGATAGTGCTTTAGTTTTGTGGCGTTCTTGTTCATTTTTTTTTATTCGTTTTGTCTTTGTCATACTGTCACAATTACTGTTGGATATGAATTGCCGTGATTTTGATTTTGGAATTCCCCCTTTTATCATTTTTGCTTCGGTATTTGTTTGCCAATGTATTACAATCATAAATTTCAAAAGTATCTTTTTCAATTCACTTTTAATTTTTCATGTACTTAACTCAATCTACCGCAAAACTACTCCCAATACTAGCAAACAAAGACAAAGTGTATATGATGGGACAAACATTAATTTTTAATCTGATCTATATACATGAAAGGGGGAAAGGAAGCTCAGTGTGACCAATATTTCTAAGAAAATTGTCAGGAAACTATTGAAATTAAGACTAAAACTACAGCTGGGATTTTGGAATTCCTTTACCTTGGTGTGGAATCTTTGATTTTTATATCAACTTACCATTTTGTGTACAACACCCCAATAAGTTGATTATATTTTTGTGGCTGCCGATCAATTTCATGACTTCCATTTCTTGTATCAGATCTGTTAACTCTCTATCTGTAGCATCCTCTGTAAATACAAATATCAAACATTATAGTCACCCAATGAAAAATACTGCAAGATAGCTTCTGTGTAGGTGAGGTTTTATTAAGGCTAAAATAAAAAATATCCTAGATTCTAATCCCTGCTCGCCCCCCAAGTTTTTCACCTGCCTCAATAAATTTTTTTTCGATATTTTGGTCAATTTGGGTAAATTTCCTTTAAATTTCCTTTTTCTCAAAATTTGATGAAAAATAAAAATTATGATTTTCCAGCCCGCCCCAGATTTAGAGAAAAGATGGATGAGAACCTAAGAATTATTTTACTATCATGATTATGGCCTATGAGGATGGATATACAAAGATTTACAGGTAAAACAAAGGCCTAAATTTTCCGTCTGTCCCTTTTGCATAAAATAATCTAAGTGCTATCCTTCAAATAAATTATACTTGAATTTAAGATGAAATATATAAAACAATCAGCATATCGAATTTCTCAAATTAACAAATTAAAAAGTTTGCCAATTTTGTATAAAATGTTACCTTTAAGCATTTTCACAGCTACTGTAGTTAGACTAGCTTTATTCAAACCAGATGCCTCTCCTTTCATTACAAGACCAAATGCTCCTTCACCAAGTGGCTTTCCAAGAACTAATCTGTAAAGAATCAATATAAAGCTTTATCAAGTTTTTCTTAGCAAGAAATGCTCAAAAAAGTATAAATTATCCAATTACAATGATTTTCATTTCCATGTTTCAGTATAAAGAAAATAAGTGTAAATCATGCGTCAAAATAAAAGGATCAGAGATGAAAATATAGTTGATTTCAACCCTGATACCCTAGTGATTTACTGAATTTTCCAGTATATAATCAGCATATCAATTTTCAAGTATATTAACCACAATGTTTGATTTAATTTTTAGATAGGGTATAACATGACACATGTACAAATATTCCATGTAAAACAGGAAAAAACACAATAATTGAAACTAGATCTGTCGCCGAATGGCAACCAATCATGCCCCCGCTCATTGAACCCTGAATCAATAGGGAAAGTGCAAATTTAAGTATGGACACAATGATATGCCTCTCCTTTTTCCAAAATACATAAAAGGGAAGTTCTGAGCCCGAAAATCAATTCTATGGGTGCTAGGTAATCTAGGTAATCTTCCTGTGAAGTTT
>MJUU01039125.1:153565-182771 GCA_002080025.1 Modiolus philippinarum
AAGTTTCATCAAATTTGAAGCACTTTGAATTTTCCCGCCTTTTTTCAGTTTCAATGGCAACGGCGGCCATTTTGAATATTCCAAAAGATATGTGTGTGCACATCTACTTATTGTGAGTTAGATTCCTTTAAAGTAGTTGGAATTTGTTTGCAAACTTTCTAAAAAAACATGAATAGTTGCGTTTTTCATTCGTACGGACGGACGGACAAGGGTAAAACAATATGCCCCCTGACTTTTCGTCGCGGGGGCATAAAAAACTATTGTTATTCAACAATTACATGTAGCCAGTGATTCAAACCTTTAAGCAAAATTGCCCCTAGCAGAGCCATAAAAACAATCTAAATAACTGACCAAAGTACTGATATGCTTTTGGTAACCCTCAGATATAAAACAGAATAAAAGAGAATCTTCTGCAAGGATAAAACCATGCATGATGGACATTCATGAGACAACGGTATCATTCTGATTACTAAGATATAGATGCAAACTTACTTATCACGAGCAATTTCCCACTGCTTATCGAGAGGTAAATCATATTCTGACATCATTGTCAAATCTGAAGATAACCGTCTCCTTGGTCCAGGTTCAATTCTAATGGTTGGTACAACAAGTGGTTGGTGTCCATCGTAAGATTTGTCAGGATAGTAGATTTCATTCTGTAAAATAAGGAAGATTTTGGTCAGAAACAAAGAACATATGAGTGGAATTCCTATCAAAGAAATCTGCTTAATTCACTATCATGGTCACATGTTTTATTAAGTATATCCAATTACATAAAATTCAGAAAAGAAAACATCTAAAATAAATTTTTTTTCAATTATGGCATCTCAAATACTTGTAGATTCAATGCAATTGCAATCAACAGAAACAAATGCTTTCAGTCTCATCACCAAAATGTTTAAAATACATAAACATAATTGTACAATTAAAACGTTTCATTGACTTTTGCAGAATTATCTCCTTTTATACAGTAATTGAATATCACTCACCGGCCTCATCACAATAACCCGTTTCACACTTCTGTATTTTCCAACCCGAGCCCGTTTGTATTTTCGGTAACATAAAATGACCAACAGAACCATTATGATGACTATAACCAAAGCTACACCAGCCACAACATAAATTATCATCAATTCTTTCCCAGTGTTCTCGGCAGAAGATGTACTTCTTCCCTGTTTAGGCAATAATGGGTCATCGTCAGGTACATCTAGAAAATAAAATTATTATATTAGTAGATAAATTCTGTAAAATTGGAAATGGAATTACAAAACTTATTGGAGGATCTTGAAACATTCTAAATTATCAAATCAAATCTAAGAAATCACAGGAACAAGCATGACAATAAGAATCTGAATTTCTTTTTTGTCTAAACACATTGATCTATTGAAAAGGATAGGTAATTATTATCTGGGGTTTGCTAAAAATACAAAAATATTTTCCAATATGTGACTTTTCAAAATATTAATATCTGTTAACATGAACATGTAACAACGAGAGTTCAAGATAAAACTGCAATTCCCAATATCTTCAACCTTTTCTTATATATCCATGCCTGCCAACTTTTTAAAATCGCCATGGGGGTTTTGCTGCGTGTCAAATAAGGAAACTCCTTATAACTAGGCTATAGGGGGTCTTATGGTATGCTTCTGTTGTTTATAGTGTTCTAAAGTGTTTGATCATTACATTAAACTCCTCCTTAGTTGTTTAATTGTCTTCAAGTGTCTTTTATTTGGAATTTCATCTTTTGATTTTTTGAGCCTCCATAGGGGTTTTCCCTGAAAAACTCCCAAAAAGTGGGAAGGTTGGCATTGGCAGGCCTGTATACCCCAGTATTTGTACTAACCAATAACTGTCAGCCATGCACTCTGGTATTCTCTTCCCATAGGGTTGGAAATCAAACAAGTATACCATCCTGCTTCCTCCTTTGTTACATTCTTTATAATCAGTACTTCTGGTTGTGTTAAATTGACCATGGATTGCTATAAAATATTTAAACAATGATCTTATGGACCTGTACAAATATTGTGGAAATGAACAATATAACCAGTACTTCTGGCCGTGTTAGATTGACCATTGATTTGTGTAAAAGGATGATCTAAGATCAGAATCGCACTAACCTTTACAAATATCACAGAAAAACAATTCAGGTTAATTTTTCTTTTGTCATTTTTGGAGAGGTGATTGATCAATTTGGCTGAATGTAACACCATGTGTTTATATAAGGGTATCTGTCACATACACCTCTTTTTTATCTGTATTTTCTACTAGCTAACTACAAATTGGTTCTTTTTGCAATGGTAGTAATTAAATCTGATGATACTGAGTGCATCTCTAAAAGAGCAAGTGAAATTTAATATATAAATTCCGTCACTTCTTGACAAGAATTTAAATTCTACACAAATCAAAAGACAGTTTCAAGAACTGGGCCCTCAGAAAAGTTGTGTACAACCGATTCTTTGCAGGGTACATAACAATGAACCTACTAGTAACTGCTTGATCACAAATACATGTAGATGAACACGCTTGCCCATAACCGTCACTTCATACGAAATTTTATAGGCAATGAAATGGTCTATCCAGTGAAATTATAGCATTTTTAGTCCAATTCTATTACTAAGAATACAACAAGTTACAAGGATACCTGTCATGTTGGCATACAAATACATGCAAAACTTCAAATGACAGTATATGGACAAAAACTGTTATTTCAAATAAACCATACTGTTCAAGTACTCCACGATGAAACTATACATTTCCAATGTATAGAATAACTAAATACCGAAGTTACTGTGAATTTACTTTCTGCATATGCGCATTTCGACAATTTATGTCTCTTCAGTGCAGATAAAATCTAAACGTTTAGAAATGAGAAGATGTGTACTAATTTTCATAGTTTCCACTACCATGACTATATGCTTTGCAAATATGCATGACGTATACATTCACACACTTGAAAACCTCAAAAATTAGTACCAAAATTTTGTTGAGTTATCACATACCAAATAAGCAGAAGCTGCAAAAATTATATCACGGTATTTGTTTTAAAGAAAAGTATAAATTTCTAATATTGGCTCATCAAAGACAATTTTTTATCATAATCAAACATCCGTGTCCATTCTTACATCTGCACAGTAACAAATTTTAGTTTCATAGAACATGTAGAGTTACAAAATATTAAGACAAGAATTCACACAACATTCAAAATTTTCACACAAGTTTTGGGGGCAAGGGAAAGAGAATTAAGATTTTTTCATAACTGATCCACATTTTACAGGAATAGTCATGCCGTAAGTTTTGTGTCGAGTTAGTGTAGCTTTTTTCATAGTTTAGAAATGTTAATGGAAATTAAAATGGGGCCAACAACATTGATTCATGCAACTAGGCAAAAAACGTCATCTTTAAATGAAATCATGCTTCAAAATAAATATCTGAATTACTAAACAGAGGGCAACAATAGAGAAATGCATTTGTACACTTATTATTAAAACAAACACAACAAAAAGTGTTCATATCAATGTTCGACAAGCAGCATACCCTAGTGCAAATTGACACTTTATTCGTATACAATACCTTCTGTCCCTGTAAATAAAGAGTCAACAATTAATTTTGTAGTTATCTCCCTTACACTAGAAAATTTGTACAAACAGCTGTGACAGGGCATATTCTTGAATGTTGCTGTAATAGCAAAATATATACTTTTCTGTGAAGTAAAACCACTTTCAAATAAAAAGAAAAAGATTAAGACTTTTGACATATATACTAAGTATACTTAATTAGTTGTGTTTACAACTAAGACTGAAGTCAACTATTGTTGCAGAAATAGGTCACCTTAGACAAAAGGGTAGAAAATTGATTAAAAATGTTGCTTATTTTAATTTTATAATTTTGAGAGCAAATATGTTATTTTGTCTTTCTTATTCAACACCGAAAACAAAAATTAATTTAATATTTGTAAATATTCTTAAAATTTCTGGATATTACAATTGAAACAAAACCAAAAAGTAACACCGAACCCAAAAATTTAAAAAAATTTAGCCCTTTTAGTCTTTCAATACTGTTGAAGAGTAAAGCAAAAGAAAATTGATAAAAACACTTACTTGAATGATATTGACATACGGCTGTCCATTAGGATCTCTGTATGATCCGTTAACAGTGTAATGTTGTAACCACTGTGTATGATGCTGAAGATCGCTCGCCAACACCTTACATTCAAATCTTGCGTCTGATCCAGCTTGAACTGTTTGGTTTGTTGGTCCGACAATTACTGGGGCCATGACACGATTCACTGTTGGAAAAAAGAAAATATAGCAATGAATTAAAGGTGGCAAAAATCTACAATACTCTAAATTTCTTTTATTTAATTTTTTGTTTGATCTTGGCCATTGTTGATTCAATGGTCCTATGATTATTTTATCACCCACATTGCAATTTACTGTAAACCAGCTACTTTATTTCATGTTTTGTTCCTTCGGTTGAAGTTCACGGAGACTAATTTTCACGATTTTCCATTTCTTTTAATGCATTTATAAAAGGATATGAACTATTCGCAACAATTTATTTTCGCGATATTTTCACACACGCGAAAGTAGCGAAAATAATTTGGTTTACAGTAATTAAACTGAACTCAATTGTGACATCTATGTTTTTTGTGTTTGTCCCTTCTGTTTTTCTTTGACCATGAATTATAACAAGATAAGATTTCTTCTTTTACATATTAAACATCAAATTTAAGTTATACACCCCAAAACAAATGACAAACATTTAGCAGATATTTTCAACTAAAACAGTAACTAGATATTTCCATACGAGATCAATTCTTTCAGCAGCTTTTTGAACCTAGTGGAGGTGTAAGTTTCAATCATTTTCATCGACATTTAATATCAATGTCCAATAAAAATAACAAAAGTGGACTTTTCTGAAATGCTATGATTCAAGCAAGATTTCAAACAAAATTGATTTTTAATTTATTATAATATATGCATCCCACCTAGTAAATACGCCGTTATCTTCTTTTATTAATTCAAACTCAATAGTCTTCTATAGAGAAAATAACATCTGGAATTAATATTGGCTTTTGACATTACCATGAAAACTAATCCTTCTAAAGACCTCACCTTTTTATGGGGACAATTTTTAGATTTAAAAAATTTCATTTCAATTCAATAAAGCAGAAATAATAAGCATTTATATCTAAGTGTCTAGTATTACCATTTTTAGTCCTTCAGACACCCTTAATATATGAATAAAATTTATCTAATTCAATTTATATTAAAAAATTCAAGATTTAAATTTTTTAATGTTGAGGCCTAAATAAAGAAAAAATGTCTAGATTGTCATCTCATCCCACCACAATTTTTTTAGCCCCCTCAACAAACTTTATTTGGATATTTTGTTAATTTTTCATTTCCTTCAAAATTAAAATTTACAACATTTTTCACCACAAATGATAAAAAATAAAATTCAAAATTTGCCTGTACACCTACCCCTTAATCTTGAAAAAAGATAGAATGAGAATCCAAGATTTTTTTTTTATAAGGTCAAAAAGCAAACAGTTCATTTTGGCCCAAATTAAAAACTTGTTTCCACTGCCAAAAAAATGCTACCCAGAGTGAAACTACTAAATGAAATCAAAAAATTTAATGTCTTTACAGCACCACATTTTTAACTGACAAAAAATTGACCTGGATCTAAATAACTGGCTGCCTTTGTTAGAAACGGCTTCCCAATCTATCAGAAATCATTCTAAAATGTGTCTGGGAAATTCACCTGTTAATTGGCATCAATTTCATTTATCAAATATCTTAATTATAGACATGTGATGAAGATGATTGGTTTATCTGTTGGTACATTTGATATCTCATACATTACAATAATTGGGTATAAATTACACCATTTAAACTTAATTACAACACCACAGAAAGAAAGAAAAATTCAGCTATAATTAAATGTTTTCAAACATTGTCTGAGCACAAATGAACATCTTTGTATGATTACATAATTTCCTTTTATTTTTTGTCAAAAGTTACAAACAGATGTCAATATCTTTGAAAACTTGTTTAAATGGCCTCAACATTTTTGGGTGAAATGCCCAAATTGTGGTAATTATGAAAGATTGCACGGAAGTAAACATACTGGTGAAAAATTGTCGAAAAACAAACCAGATACCTAACAGCGAATTGTAATTTCTCTTCATGCATTATACCAAATTGCCTGCCTAGTAAAACAGGCTATCAGATACAAGTCCAAAAATGCTTATATCTTCTAAAGTTTTTCTTTAACTTCTCACACTTACACAAATACATTTTTCTCAAACTTAGAATGTGAACTTGCACAGCTTTCCAACTTGTTACTTCAGCTTTTGTCAAAACTTATCATGTGAACTACCACTTTTTCCAGAATTTATAAAAAAATTTTGACAGGTGAACTAGCACATTTCAAAAACTCATATATGAACGAGCCCATTTTCTGAAACTTGGACGCTAAACTTGTCACATGTGAACAAGCTAATTATCTAAACTCATCAAAGACTTTGTGTCACACATAACTATGACTTGTGTAAACTTACTTAAAACTTCCAACAGATAGGTAAAATTTATTTTGCCATGTTCGTTTTCTACCACACATGTATAATTCCCTGTTTCTTCAATGGACAGACTTTCGATGTCAAGTTGGTAACCATGAACTTTATACTGAAATATTAGAAAAGAGACATGTATTACCACATGTATTTCAAATCATATCAAAATCTAATGTGACACCAGTGTGTCATCCTGCTCTGAAGATGACACACAAATACCTATTACTGTGAAAATGTCATGTGCTATTTGTTCCTTCATAATATTTGTTCCAAAGGATAAAATATTATAGAATATTTGTTCCAAAGGAACAAATTTTGTTCTTAACGGAATAAATGTTATATAATAATTGTTCCAAAAGGAAGAATTATTATGACAATGTTTATAATATTTGTTCCAAAGGAACTTTTGTTATGTGGAACAAATATACGTTGACAAATGTACTATTTTTCGTGGGGTTTCAATTTTTGTGGATTTCGTGGTTCGCTAAAACCTCAAAATTAAGTTCCCAACAAAATGCATTTTTCTGTAGAGCTTTCATGAATAGAATTCAAAACCATGAATTTAAGTACATACAAAGTACCGGTATTAATTTTTATGAAAACCATGAAAATTGATGTCCACGAATAAAAGTATTTCTACAGTATTCTGAATTATACAATTTATACAGACTTGACTGGCATACTAGTCTTTCAAGGATGCTTTCAGACATAATTAAATATAATTAATTGCTGAGAAGTCCAACTAACCTTTGATATAGTAAATATTTAGTTATTAATAGCATATTTTCTATGTTAAGCCCAGGAGTTATGAATGTATTGGTAGGATTAGGAAGTAAAACCATATGGATAACTTTCAGTCCTACCAGATGGCTTGAATAAAAATATTTAGGTTTGGATGTAAAGGTTGTTTACTTTAGTGAACATCTTCATAAGATCTTTCAATCTGTCTATAATTGTATTTCATTTTCTGATTGAATTTTAAGTGTCCAAAACTTACTTGTCAAATTTCAATAGCTGGTGTATATTTTGGCTTTGATAAGAGCCAATTTCAAACAAGAATCAATTTATTAAGCTTGTTTCAGTTTCAAAGACAAGTCCATGCACATGGTGAAATCTTGTAAAAATTTAACACTATTCATTTATCAACTAACCTTTGCCTTCTTCACATTTGGATCTATATACTTTTTGTTCTTGTACCATTTTATTGTCGGTTTTGGAAACCCACATGCACTACATTTTAACTGCACTGGGGCCCTCTCTGATCGTGCTATCCAGTATCCTACCGTCTTGTCTTTTGTAAACTTTGGTGGTCCTGTAAAAAAAAATGGTGCATTTTTACTTTGGAAAAATTTCTTGCGGCAGTTAGATATTATTAGAATTCAAAATGTCTAGAAACCCCGTCTTAAATCAATGTTGTCATTTTTGACCAAGTTTCCAGGTTAAGATGTAGTGAATGTCCACAGGTGGGCAGATGGCAGGAAAGGAAAATGGATTACCTATATCTTAAATTAAAGACATAAAATTTTAACAGGAAAAGGGTTTCTCTTGATTTTTCATTGGTTTGTTTGGCTTTAAAAACTATATCATTGTGCTTTTCAAATATTGGTATGTTTAAATAAGAAATTTTGAATTTTCTTAAGTTTTTTTAAGCGATTAGTTCAGTTACTTTATTGTCATTGCCATAGCAATTGTCATCGACATAGCAAACAAATAAAATTTTCTACGTGTGCACTCCTTTCTATGTAATATTCAATTTCCATCCTTTTTTTTCTCTGTGTGCACTTAGATAATAACTTAAAATTGAATTAGTCAGAAAACCACATCAACAGATGGTTTCAATCAAAAGAAATTAAACTTCCATCATAGAAGCAAAAGTTGACATTTTCCAAACTTGTCAATTTGTGTATCTTGTATGATTAAGTTGATTCATATGCATAGATAATGATATCTTTTTTAAAGAACAGAAAAACAGTCATGTTGATTCAAATATAGAAACTTATGTTAGATAGAAAATATACATTTCAAGTGTTTGTTTGATAGGCATGCTGCTGAGAAACATGTTGTGTATTAGGTCCAGTGTTAGTAAACAAAATTATATTAATTTAAGTGTCCTGGGGTGTTGAAGTACAATTATCCCCTGGGATATATGTTCTAAATTGGTCTATTATGCAATGAAAAATAAATCTTATTGTGATTAATTATTTATAAACATGGGTAAGGAGACAGGTCAACAAGGACATAAAATACAATAATGGCCTGTATGTCTTAATTAAATGACCAAAATGGAAATCTACCGGTACTTATTAAACATAAATTATTTAAAATTCACAAAACCTGGAAAAACCTACAGGTGTGATCTAATGCTGTGAAATATAGTTGAGAGTACCTCATCTTAGAGAGAAACTGGGACTTATGCCTACAGCATAAGAGTTATTCTGTTTAACTTGTACAGTTAAACTTTCATGGCTCAAACTGCAATACCTCAAAACACCATGGATGTCTCCAACCCTTTTTCTGGTTAATTTGTTCAAGTTTAAGTATAGTTTGACCTCGATAGCTCGAAACCCCCCTCCTAACTCAACTGCTAGTGGTTTGGGTGATCGAGCCATCAAAGTTCGACCGTAGTACAGACAAATCGAAAAGTTCAGAGGCCTTGCAGGACATTCGGTCAGGCAAGTTGGGAAAAGCAGCCAGACTGAAAAAAAATTTACAGGACCTACAGTTTTATGGCATAGTGGAAATGTCAATTTTTTACCTGACATTCGGTCCTGTTGGCTGATAAATTATGCCTGACCGACTCAAGTGTTGTCTGATTTGTCCTTCGGTCAGGCAGTTTTCGATATGTCTGGTAGTATAAATACTGATATTTTTGCTGCAAGTTCTCAAATTAATCCTGCAAACATTAATGTCATAAAATATTTTTCTTTTTGATTCTCCCCATCTGACAATAATTGGATTACATCTACATGATCTATCTGGGAATGGATGAGCACCAGGGTAGGACAGATAAAAGGGAACCTTACCAAACATTTTGTTTGATCCCCCCTACAGTAGGAGAAGCCATATGGCTATATTCAATTTGTAATTTATTAAGCAGAATTTATAAGAAAATGGGATTAACATATGATTTAGGTTGAAAGGTCTATATGAAATGGCCATGTGTTTGTATAAACAGCAGGAAGTCTGAAACCTACAGACAAGTGCACATCAGGTGAAATATACATCTCAGGTCATATTTAAAGTTTAATCCTAAAATAATCCTTTGTGTTAACTTCACTTTTGTTAAAAATAGTAAATCCAGATATTGAAAACAAAATGAATTATGTAATCAACAATCTTTTAGCCTTGATTCTAAATTTTTGATATCTTTGTTTTATTCTTTTTTTTCTCTTTTTTTTTGGGGGGGTATTATTTAAATTGTTATCATTTGTTTTGAATGAAACATTTTCTGCAAATAAAATTTACATATTGTTTTTGTTCATAAAATAAAACAAAAATCAAACAAACAATAGATCCCTGCAAACCAATTTTCATTTCATTCATGACTTTAATTATTTAAAACTCTTAAAAAAGCTCTTATTTTCAGAGCCCTTAAATTAAATTAGATGGCTTTGAAAATTTAGTAATGGACATAAATTTTGGTGTGACAATACAATATCCCATAAAATATCAAATACAAGACCTAGGAGTGCTCTTTGAAACTCTTTCGTTATGTAACATGCTGTGTTTATCACAATAGAGAGAGGAAGTCACTTTCCCTGATCAAACAGATTTATCTGGTGTCAAGCCGAGAAACTTTGTTTAACTACCCATAAGGGAGCTAGCATATTTGTCACACTAAGTAATTAATTAAATTAAACAATAAGGGGGAGATAATTATCACACATCTCAAAGGCAGTTAAGGAAGTACAGATCATAAGATTGTATTAATAGGGTTGGGTCCAGGAGGTCATGTTTGTCTGTCTGTCTGTCTGTACACAGGATTAATATTGCTGTCTGATAAAAAGACATCATATTTTACTAAAATTGTAACAAAACAGAGTCTTTGATGTTTATTAAAATATGTAAAATGTAGTTTATGTAAAAAGTGACATACTGTTTATTTCTGCATGGGAGACTAAACAAGTTGTATTTTAACAAATTATCAAAGATGTCCTTTTGAAATTTGACCTATTTTATCTGAATTTTGAATGATTTAAGAGCCATGTACCATGATGAGGTTTTTATTTGTTTTTTTATCTGAAAGGTTTACTCCACTTCATTGTTTTATAAAAAGTTGAGCTTTTAAATCTTGAGATTTTATCACAATTTTTGGCTGTACAGCTGCACACAGAATACAGTTATGACCTGTGGAATGTCTCTTATCACCTCCAGACCACACATTTAAACATTTTAACTATTCAACACAATTAATCATTTTATAGTGACTTAATTCATACAAAGATTGTGGATGGCTCCATAACTTGACAATTTTTTAAATCTATTTACCGTAAAAATTTTGAACATGCATTCAAAACTCATTTCTTGTCATAAAATAGCTGCTTGAAAATATTTGAAAACAGGATAACCTCACACCAAATGTCTTTGCAAACAAAAACACTATACTATGTCAAAATTGAGTAGCATGTTGTTCACTCCTAGCCTAATATAAAACAGATAACTCGGGTGTCAAGGAAATGGTAATCATTTACAACTGTGCTTTTGACAGAGTCAATTCTAGAATCCACAAGCTAATAGAGAGCAAAAAAACCATTTTGTCATTAAAAAAGTTTGCCTTTTTCAAAACATCGGTATTAGCCCATATTTCAGTAATTTTAAACACACTTTACAGCACAAACAGCAAAGTGTTCTCTTGATAAAAACCCTTTTTTTCTGCAAATTAGTAAGGGACATGTTGTATCGATGTGACTACAATTGAACTTCAATGGCAAACTGCAATAACTTGTAATACCATGGATGTCTCAAACCCTTTTAGTTCAAGGTTAGCTACAACGTCACTCAAGCTTTTAGTTCAAGTTTAGTTTTACTACGGTAGCTGCAATGTTCCTCTATCTAAAACTGTTTTCACCACTCTTTTTGGTGTCCAATTGCAAGCTATCAAAAATTTAATTGCATTAGCAGACATTATGGGGAAGTGAAATTGGTGCAACAACTAGTAAGTACTAAACAAGGGAAAAATTCAAATTGTGGCACTGTAACACTATGGCATGGGCATTGCATGCACCTCTTTTCAATAGATTGTCTAAGCCGAAGTCTTCTAAAGATTGTCTAAGCCGAAGTGAATATCACAGGACATTCAATACTCCTAAGGTCCTAACATGAACACCGAAAAGTGTTTAACTCTTATCAAATATAACAAAATAAAACATGATTTTAACAAGATTTTTACCAGTGACATTTATTGTGTGTCAAATTAAAGTCATATAATGGAAAGTAATACACACTTGACATTTTATTTTAATTTTGAAAATATCAAATCTTGCCAAGGGCATCCATGATTTGAAAAAGTACATAAACACGTCTCTTTTTTATCAGTTTTCTATGTATTTTAAATAATCCCTTGAAAAGATGGGTCAGTGTTTTTAATCCTTTTCAAACTGTTAGTGACCTAGTGTATACAGGTGCCCCCTATCAAATGACCAGTAATGGGTTTATTTTTTCAGCTTCATTTCCAATTCAAAGCTTCTCACATATGGGTCATATTTCTTTTTCAAAATAACAAGTTTCTTAGTACATTCTTATTAAACAATTATTTTTGAATATATTTTCAGCGGCAGGGTTAATAAACCAAATATTATGGCATGTGCCCCAGTTTGAATATATTTTCAGCGGCAGGGTTAATAAACCAAATATTATGGCATGTGCCCCATTCTCAAATGTGTAGTTTGAATATATTTTCAGCGGCAGGGTTATTAAACCAAATATTATGGCATGTGTTCCATTCTCAAATTTGTAGTTTATACAAAATTAAGACAAAAACTTGGTATTCAAAATGTAAAACTGTGTTTTTATAGCATGATCCTCTTTATTCTTTATTCAAACTTGTTCGGCAAAAAAAAATTGTATTTTAAAGCTTCAAAATTGCAGTCGCAGTTCTGCAAGCGACAGGACACCCTTGAAAAACATTAGTTTTGAGGGAAATACACAGTTGAATAAAAAAATATTTTAAAACATATCACACAAAAAAAAAGGCTCCAACAATTGAATTTCACAGGAAATGGGAAGAATCCACACAGTTTCAACCAAAATAACATAATGAATTCAAAATATCAAAACGGACCAAAATATTTGTTGTCCAGCAGAGAAAAAAGGCAGTTAAAAATAGCTACCCACTTGTCTCTGTTTACTATTAGGATAATTGCATACTAAATGATAGATAGATTCTTATATTATGTCTTTATTTTGCTTATGCACCTTGTTAATTCCCTACTGGCACAAACAATGTTTTATCTTTCTTCATTAATTATGGATTATATTGATGTAAATAAATATGACTATGGGAGGTTGTATAACAAATTTATATACATGTGGGCCCACTTATCAGAAATACTTGGCATTTAGCTTTATCTCTCTAGTAACATCAACAAAAATGTTCTTTGGTACAAGTTACTAACTTTCCCATGGAGTTAGAACTTCTTTGTCTTAAGTCACATTTCATGACGCCCTCTAAGTACTCGAGATTTTTCAACAGATGCTAACTTTCATTTTGGAGTAATTACGATATGTTATACATTACATTTCTTCAATTGAAGTACCTCCTCCTTAATGTTCAGGCATTCCCTTTTATTAATGCCCATAGATACGAAGATTTTGAAATTACAACCATGTACTTGTCATTACCAGAAAAGATGAATCATGTTTCGAGTTGTTTTTCAGTCAACCACCTTCAGCTGTAATGCTGTCCTGCAAGATATGATCTTAGAGGACTAAAGTGTAATGGACACCTTAATATTATCGAAGTGCCATGAAATAGCCAAAGTGTTTCCCCTTTTTCCTCAACTTATTGCAAAAGTATATTCTTAAGAGGAGAATTTGGTGGAAATTATCTAAACTACTCCATCCAAATAATTAGAACATATCTCATTCCATTATTCCCCCACTTTAGCAAGAGGTATATAATGATCATAGTGTCAGTTTGTCCGTTCTTTCTTATTCCATCTGTCATAGGGGTACACACTTTGTGGCAACAACTCACTCTTAGACCACTTGGCGAAATTCAATGAAACTTTCACAGAATATTCAGTGTATATTGCCATTGTGCACCAGCTATTTGACTTAATTTTTTTTTGTTTTGTTTTTTTTTTACTTCTGGAATCAAATGGGGGAGCGGGAGGTAAATTTTTAACTTGAAAATATTCCGTGTTCATTTTGGCTCTCCTTCGATATGAATCCTGATCTTACTACTGCCTCTATGGACCAAAGATGTTCGATGTATTTTAAAATCAATACATGTAGAAATCATCATACCAATTACTTTGGGTTTAGATAACGTCATTTTAAACAAACCATCTTGCCAAACCATTATTAGCAGCCTATTTTGAGAATCCTAAAATTTTCCAAAGAAATGTGTTTCATCTAACTTCTGATGAATTAACAAAAAATATATGTTGGTGTTGATTAGTGTAAATCTTTACCAAGACAGACAGACAGAAAATAAAAGGATTATGAATTATGACACAAATTATGACAGTTTAAAACAGGGTCAGAAGATAAATGGGAGGTTATCGTCTTTATGCCACAATAAATCTCATCTATTTCTTACAAACACAGATGGTTCTGATTGCACAAATCTAAGGATTGCATAGCAGGGTAAAGTGTTGAGCTTTAATTATCATTGCAGGTGAAAGTCAAAGGACTTTTTGTGAGCTCTGACATGCCCTTATGAACCAGAATGACCTTTTGAAGCACATGAGTGACCTTTTAATGCACATGAGTGACCTTTTGATGCACATCTATGAAATTTACATTTAAAACTTATTATTTTATGCTCTATATGCCTTGTACCTTTTTAATCACTTTTTCATTCATGAAGTGTACATGTATTTATAGTAGCTATCGGAGACTAAATCTTGACCCTACATAAAATTTATTTAAATCTCTAAAAATTTAATTCTCATTTGCATAAATAATGTCAGATAATAGTTGACGATTAAAACATTTTATGTGACTGACTAGTCCATCAGACTTGTAAAAAGTTCTGGCCTAGCAGATATGAACTTAAGACTTGTGTATCTTACCATCAAAGTCGCAGCCTTCTTCATCATAGTATTCGTAATCAATGTAATCCTTTATTTCTGTAAAGATAGACAAGATACAATGTGCCATTAAAATTTCATTACTATTTTTCTAAATTCAGAGGAAGGAGGAGGGGAGGTTTTGCTTTTACAATTGAAAATTAACAACCTAACTGACTATACAAATGCTGCATATGTCCACCTGAAGGGCTTTTCAAAGCTTACTGTGATGAGTCTTTAGCTAATTATTGGTATAAACTTTATTGAAAACTATTAACCCATGAGGGTTGTAGCAAATACATTTAATAAAAGTAACTTCAAGATGATGAACAATTAAAACAATAGCTATATGAATTCAGCCCTGTTAAGCTAATGATTGTGGCTTGTGCATTTACTCATTGTTCCCTTGAATTGTTCTGCTATTAATGTGTTGACTTAATACTTTAACTCTTGCTGTAAAAAGTCCAGTAAGACCACATGCACAATGAAAATTTAAGCTTCATAAAAGTTAAAACTCTCTTTATACAGCTAAGATCTAACTTCATACAAGTCTGAAATTAAACTTTTATCAAGCTTAAGTATCATTTAATCTTGCATTTGAAATAAAAATTTTGTATATTGATCAAATAATGAGCGGCCTGACACAATTTCGTGGTAATAAATGTACAATATATTTTCTGAATTCACGCCCTTTTTCTCCATCTTGCATTGATCTGAAAAAAATAACTCAATGTAAAAGCGTAACCACATGTTAAAATGTCAGAAGTACATCATTTCTGACAGTGAATTGACCTGTACACTTTCTACTGTCCATAGACAGACCTTGGCAGCTGATTTTGATTAAAAGTTCAAATGAAAGGCATTTCAATTTCTGGACCAGGGACCCTATTGTTCGAATTCTACTGTGCATCGTTTATGGTTTATTCACAACAGTTTAAAGGTATCCACCTTGGGGCAAAGTCATAAAATTCTAAAGAAAACTATGCAGAGAAAATGTTTTTGTTTTCTTAACCATCTGCAAAGTAACATGAACAAAATGACAAATATTTACGGTGTTTTTAACGGGTCACAGGTGAAAATTCCTGAAAATGTTAAGACTTAAAGTAACAAAGAAAAAACAGGCTTTTTTCTAGTTTAGTAAAATTTTCATAAAGATATTTATTTTGAATTGAAAAGCATTTCATAAATTTTTAAAAACTTTATCTTTATAATTGTTAAACATGTTAAAATCAGACATTTTTTTGGTTTATATATCAAAACCTGTGTAAGACTATTGGTTACTTGTACTGAGGTTAAAAATGGATTTTTGTAACCAGTGAAAAATAACAAACAATAGTTTTCAAGACAGCTTTTTGACAGGCCAATTTGTTACAGTCAACTAATTCTATATTGCTTATTGATCAAAATGTCATAAAATCTACAACTTATTTTCTTCAGATTGGTCTATTATTAAAAATCCCAGTTTATATCCATTTAACCCTTTTTAAGTAAGAAAATAGAGATAAATGGTTGGCACATTTAAAACGAGTCGTCAAAAGGCACACCCTGTTGTAAATTGGAAACAATAAAATGGCAATGCAACCAACTTATTTTTGACATTTTTTATTCTTCTTTAATAATATAAAGAAGCTGATGCACACTTTCTGATAGAATGCACATTATTGATTGATAGTTAGGTGTTTATGGAAATCATGGAAGTTTGCTTAAATTTATTTCTATGGCTTATTCACTAAATATCACAGCAGAACTGCCATAAGCAAGTTAAAACTGAATACTTTGCAATATGTCTTAAAATTTTTACCTTTTTTAACTTCCACTGTATAATTAATCCATTGTTCACCAAGGCTATTTTCTGTATGACAATGATAAACACCAGTATCGTTCAATTCTAGGCTATCTATTACTAATGCATTTTTTTTTATCTTAAATCTGAAAAATCATGGCTAGCATTAGAGCTGGAATTTTCACAGCGTTGTAATTTGCATGTATAAATGTATATAATGCATTAAATGTACATTTACTACGTGGAAATAAACATGTATCTATAAAATGCATAATACACCAAGAAACAAATTTCTGCATGTAGTTCTCTAAGAAAAATTTGAGATTCTTTTAAAAAAGAAACATTAACTTATTATTTTTCGATTTCAGTATTTTTGTGAAAAATGTTTTTTTCTTTTGTTATTTCATCTGCATATTTACAAACTAGCAGTTGTACATGTATAAAATATCTATGTACTAGAAAATGTAACGTTTTTCTGGAAATTTGGAACCAAAGCTAATAATAGGGCAAACAATGTAAAATCTAGTATCTTCTTCTTTTTAACGAAATCAGTCAAATCTAACTTTCACTATTATATTAAATCATATATAAACCGCTGATTCTTCATAATTTTATCAAAAGATTTCAATAGATAAATCTACAAATATATATCTCAACAAAAATTATGACACAAAAAACAGTTTCACATGTTTCAACAAAAATTAAGCAAACTCCTGGTAAATTTCACATCAAATCAGACGAAGCGATTAAGTACAAATTTTTGTCCAAAAAAAATAATTCTACAAAATCATCAAAATTTAAAATTGCAGGCATTTTACTAAATAGCAAAGCACTCTAGTTATTCTAAATCATATATCACAGGAGATATGATACTGTTATCGGAGACAAAAATCATTATTTATTACATTTCGCTTGATTTGTATAAATTTTCAGGTGTCCCATAATATATGCATTATCTTTTAAGGATTCAAACTCTTTTCCCTACCTTTCATTCTTGGCTGATAATTGTTGACTGTTTTTATACCATACTTTGAAAGGTGTAGGGTTTCCTGTAACCTTACATGGGAGTCTTAATTTGTCTCCAATGACTTTAATGTATGGGTTGTTGAGTACAATATCTTTATGGATTTTTGGTCCTAGAAATATATATAGTATAAAACATCTATTCTCTTCAAATAGCATGAAAAAATATCATAAAAACACATAGCTATGACATAATATAAAAGTACATATTGCAGCTGTGGTATCATCTTTTTCTTCATCAGCTTGATATAACTTGAAAATAAAAAAAATTACTAGAGGTACATTGTATTTGTCTTGAAATACATGTACATTGTAGGAAAACCAAATTTCTGAAACTACATTTTCTTATCTGGATAGCAGTTGAGCAAAATAATTTTGTATATATGGCAAATAAAGTTCTTCTTCTTCTTCTTAATAAATTTTAGGGAGACTAACAACTTGTACGACTGATATCTTCTGATCATGCTACAATAAATGGAAGGTTCTGTGATGGCTTCTTGACATGACAATCTGACTGCATGAAAATTGTGCTAAAATATATAAATCAAAGAAAGATTCTTTTAAAAATCAGCTTGATTACATATACTTTGGAAATAATTTTGCACAGAAGAAACAATTATAAACTTGGCCTTTAAGCATAATCTGTTTTCACCAAAATTATTCTGAAGATATTTAGAGTAAATTTTACAATATATTGTAGATCTTTTAGACAAGCTCTTGAAGATTTTACTCTGATATGAGTAGATTTTACTCATATGTTGTTAACTTTAGCCTTAATATTTTATAGATGTTGAAGTTTTAATATATTGAATAATACTCACTTTTGTTACTCTTTCCGGCTAAACATAGTGTTATTCCAAGAAATATTAAATAAATAATTACACTCCAATGTACTCCCATACTAAAAATTCCAAAGTTTTATTTGAATGCATTAAACACCATTTTTTTTCACAACATCACATTATAAATATTCCCAAAATATGAATCCTTTTCTGATAAATCCTTTTGTCAATGTTTCAATCTGCAAAAGAAAAAAATATGAAGATTATATTTCTTATTTCCTAATTTCTGTGGGATGATGTATGGTATGTTTTTCTTTTCTTGAAACCAGATCCTAATAAAATCAAAAATGAACTCTAAGAATGGAATTGGACCAAATCTAAGAGTTCAAGAGATATTTAATACTCTTGTGTTAAAATTGTGCCCAGATTTTTCACACACTTCAAGCTTCATTAGAAAAATTTCAGGATGGACAGTGTTTTTGACATAATTTTCTAACTTTTATCATCACAAAGTAAACATCGCAATCAATATAAATATTATTCTTATAGTAATGAAAGAATGTTGTTATTTTTCCTCTTTACAAGTTTGTATTGATTAAATAATTTTTATTACCAACTGTTGCAGCATTGTCATTTTATAATAAAACTGTAAATCGTAAGAAATCACAACAAACCCAATACACTGTCTCTAGAATTACCTGTCCTAAAAAGCGCGGGTAACTTTATGTGCATCTTATTACACAAATCCATACTTACTAACTNGGAAATTATGAAATTATCAAAACAAAATATTTTACCTACCATGAATAGCGTAATTATCACTGAATTAAATAACGTCTACATCCCAACAAATTAAATTAATCACTTTAAAAACAAGAATAACTAATGCACGATATACTCCAAAGCCAACGACTTACACTCTATGATCGTGACCACGTGATCTCCTATTCAAAATTGGCAGGTGCTACCACGTGACCATCTTCGTACTTTTTTCAATAAACAGGAAATTCTTTCTTTACATAAATATAATTTTCGATCAGATTACAGCTGAAATGTATGTTGAAAACATAAGTCTACTTTTCTCTCACTTCACTTAACATATAATAGATCTTTCAATCTTTAAAACTTAGGGTAACCGTGTCCCAGTGACAAATTGTCCGTCAAAAGAGACAATCAAATGACCTTTATTGCCATAATTTTTCAGTAGAAACAAAAAAGACATACAACATTAATTTATGAGTGCAACACTCTGTAGCGACAACACTATAGGAAATATAAAATTTGAAAATAACTCTATATAGAAACCTAATATATTAGTCCCAGCAGAAACGTAGAAATTTTGATGTAATTTGCAAATAAAGTTAATAGATATTTTTTTTCAAGCAAAATAAAATATTTATTTAAATTTACAATTTACAAATATAAAAACAGCAAATAAAAAACTTAAAAATTCGGACCAAAGCAATATTTTTTTATTACTTGTTTTATCAGAGAGACCACAGATTCTATGGAGAGACCTGCGTAAGCAATTTTACGTCTTTCATTTCGCTACGCCACACTCGTGGCCAAAATTATTTCTATCAAAGAGAGTGAAACACCTATGAAAAATTTTTAAAAAGTGATTTTAAAAAATCTCCAAAGAAACATCTGAGAAACAAGGCTTTGCTCTCTATATGCTAATGCCTTCCTTCTCTAAATACAAAAACATCATGTTATTTTTTTAAATGTAAACCTTACTGTAAGGAAATGGTAGGATCGACTCTACTAAGAGTGAAAAGAAGCTAACTCCGTCAAACAAACGAAATTGTTTAGGAAAGGCGGTCTATTTGCATTGCATTCTAACTAGATTCCGTTCATTTTATTATTTCACGTAAGTTGTATTTGGTGGTGAAGTATTCTATTTCATAATGTCCTAAATTAGACTTGCAACTAATCTGTCATCAACACGCAAAAATATTAAACCAAGCTTTTATAAATTCATTTATATTTTACCCACTATAGAAACCCGGTTGTATATACGAACAATATGCCGAGGGATGTTGCACTTACTTTTTATTACGGTAATAAATATGAGATGTACCAAATTGCAAGCTGTGCCTGTCAAATTTTGCTAATGAAAAATTGGAAGGATATTGAGTAAATGCAAGCGATAAATTCTATAAAATACATAGTATAACAATGGAACAACTCTCAGTTGTTGTTCTTCATATTTGGTAATTTTGGCTTTGCAAACATGCTTTAAAAATCCATAATAGTCTTTTTAGTTCATGGATATATCACCTTGAAGCTTCGTCTAAGCTATATATGTCCGAGTTTTTCGAATATTTTGATTCCTGCCCCTTCTTGAATCTTGTACTAATCTTGTAACGCTTATCATCGTTGGCTAATAGTCTCAGTTATACACTCAAGTATCTACTTTATATATAGTTCTTATGTACAGTCTGTTACACGAAAATAAAGACCCCACAAAACCAAAATTGAGACCGAAATAACACAATTATCCCTTTGTGGGACACCAGTGGATATAACCTCGAAAAATGGTCTAATGTGTTGCCAGGCGATTAAAACCATTTCACCAACTGACGAAAAGCAAAAATGTCGAAATTGCAGTTTAAAGCATACATTATTTTTTAACGTGCGAACGAAGACATAAATACATTGCTATATATAGGTAGAGAACAAGCATACTTTGTGATCACAGAAAAAATATACAGAGAAAAAAAGTTATTAAAATGTTTTAGAGTTTCTAATCAATATATTTGTCCAGTTTGGAAGACTTGTTTTTCAACAGACTATCGGAATTCCGATGGGCACCAACTGTGCACCTCTTTTAGCCGATCTGTTTCTCCACTCATATGAGGCTGAATTCATCAAAGGGCTTCTTCAAAATGAAATAAAAAACTGGCTTAGTCATTTAATTTCAGCTTCCGTTATATAGATAATATCTTGTCACTCAACAACCCTCGTTTTGGTGATTTTCTTCATCTTATCTATCCAAAAGAGCTCGAAATTAAGGATACTACAAATACTTCTATGCGCATCGGCCTCGTTTCTTGACCTTCATTTTAAAATTGACAACAGAGGTACACTATAAAGGGCTGCACGTGAAGACTTTTCCAATAGTCAACTTCTATTTTCTTTGTAGCAGCATTCCAAAAATACCAGCATATGGAGTTTACATCTCCCAACTCATTCGCTACTCAAGGACCTGTGGTCGATACAGTGACTACCTTGATAGAGCTCGGTTGCTTACTAATAGGCTTCTTAACTGAGCAAGGGTATGTTACCCATAACTTCAAGTCATCACTACAGAAAATGTGGACCGCTATATCTGCTTCCCATATAGATGGAACAGGGTCTTTCTCTTTACAGCTAAAGTTTGTTTTTCTTCGACCGGATTTAAATTTACTACCAGAGTTGACATGTTCAACACGACGGGTGTCTTATAAGAAGCAAGAGATGCTTACTCGACCGATGCACCTATCCTCATCCATGCATGTTTTTTATTGGGTCCTTTTTTTGTTCTTCTTTGTATATGTATGTGTGTCTTCATTTTTCTTTTCTGTGCCATAGTCATGTTATGTTTTTGTTTGTTTTTTTTTCAGATGTTGACATTGCCCTTGAATTGTTCGTTTTGGACTAATGATTCAGTTCTCATTTTCATCTAGTGTGTCTGTACATTGAGAGTGTACATTTGCCCAGGGACTAATAAATTAGTCCAAGATTTGCTCATAATCAAGGACGTCCTTATCACAATTATTGAGAAAACGGCGAACGGTAAAAACCTTATTTGGAATATATTTAACTCACAAGGAAGAAATTTAACAGCAAAAGTGTGAGCTTTTTTATCACAATTCCTTCTTTTGACACGATGGGCCACAAAATATTGTGTAAAGTCGCTCAGTTGGAATAAAGGACAAAATATTCGGCGTGTGAAAGCGTTTACAGAGCTTGACAGACACTACTAATGACGCCAGCACCGCCAACGTCATAAAATTACATCCTGTACTGTGAAAAAGGGACAAGATGAATATCGCACTTCGGGTGTTCAATAAATGGAATGACATTTAACATGAGACGATCTCGATGACAATTTTAACTGGGATACCACCAGAAATACTTGTTGAACTGCATGCATGTCAAGATCATGGGTATAAAGCCAGAGATAGCAGCTGAACCGCATGCATGTCAAAATCACTGGTATACCGACAGAGATAGCAGTTGAACCGCATGTCAAAATCACTGGTATACCGCGTGAAATAGCTGTTGAACTGCATGCATGTCAAAATCACTGGTATACCACCAGAGATAGCAGTTGAATCGCATGTCAAAATCACTGGTATACCACCAGAAATAACTGTTGAACCGTATGCATGTCAAAATCACTGGTATACCACCAGAGATAGCAGTTGAACCGCATGTCAAAATCACTTGTATACCGCCAGAAATAGCTGTTGAACCGCATGCATGTCACAATTACTGGTATACCACCAGAGATAGCAGTTGAATCGCAAGTCAAAATCACCCCTATACCGCCTGAAATAGCTGTTGAACCGCAAGCATCTCAAAGTCACTGGTATACCACCAGAGATAGCAACTGGACTGCATGTCAAAATCACTGGTATACCACCAGATATAGCAATTGAACCGCGTGTCAAAATCACTGGTATACCACCAGAGATAGCAGTTGAACCGCAGTCAAAATAACTGGTATACCGCCAAAAATAGCTGTTGAACCGCATGCATGCCAAATTACTGGTATACCACCAGAGATAGCAACTGGACTGCATGTCAAAATCACTGGTATACCACCAGATACAGCAATTGAACCGCGTGTCAAAATCACTTGTATACCACCAGAGATAGCAGTTGAACCGCAGTCAAAATAACTGGTATACCACCAGAAATAGCTGTTGAACCGCATGCATGTCAAAATTACTGGTATACCACCAGAGATAGCAGCTGAACCGCATGTCAAAATCACCCCTATACCGCCAGAAATAGCTGTTGAACCGCATGCATGTCAAAATCACTGTTATACCACCAGATATAGCAGTTGAACCGCATATCAAAAACAACACGATCATCAGACACCACAGACGTATTTAATACTTCCCATGTCTCTCATACCATACACAGTAACTAAATGCAATCTGATTTAATTTCACCACAGACATATGTGAGGGGGGAAGGGGGGCAAGACCTTTTCTGTTAATGTGCTTTGGGCATTTTCAGCTAGTTGTTAATCAGTTGTTAACTGTTTTGGACAATAAGATGTTTTCTGTTCTATTAAATTTTTACTTTGTGTTATATGTAAGGAAAATAAAAAGCACTGGTTGCTGTTAGTTGTTTTGACCCCCTGTTGTTGTTATCATGGATTTAAATTCACTATTGACCTCTTTTGGGGAAATAAAAGATTGTTAGCTTGTTGACAATACCCCTCTTGCCCCCCCCTCCCCTATATGATCGTATATAGAAATGTAAATCAAGAAAAACATGGCCATGCAAGTTCCAGGACTTTTGCCAAGACACTGGTAGCTTTATTCCTACAATTTGAAAAAATCTTACCAATTTCACAGGTAAAAGACATTTTGGAAATTGATTTTGATCAGCAAATCGGCTCTGATTTTTGGTGATGAAAATATTTAATTTTCTGGAGTTGTGAATGCATAATTTTATAGGCATATATCTTGCAATACTAAGAGGTGATTGCATGATGGCATGTAAGCAGTTTAAAGCAGGAAATTTTTTTGAAAAATATTTCCTCTTTAAAATATGGCTCCATTCAATATATAATACATCAATTGGGCCATGTCATCTTCATGTTTAAGTTATGCAGAACACATGAAACCTTGGACTCTTTGAAATCAAGACTTAAAAAAAGCAGGGAAAGTATAATTAACATGATACACAAAAACATAAAATAAATTTGGATAGCCATGAATATGAAATTAAAAGTGGAAATAAATGACTTACCATAAATATGAGTAAATAATAAAACACAAAATTTTAGTCATAAATGCAGTGACATTTACAAACCTTTTAAATTCCAACAAAAAATTCCAAATTAGAAATTTGAAAAAAGCACTACTACAACAGGACAAAATAAATCTCATCAAAGAGAGGAAAACCAGTAAAATTTACACTTGTCATCATGTACAATGATTTGACAATTAATTAACAACATGTACCTTCATGCGTGTGACGTCCATGATTTTCATATACATCTATGATGAAACTCAACATAAAGTGCTTCATAACAGTAAAGTTGTAAAAAGAATGAGTTTAAGTGAACCATAAGAATAGGTTTTGTCATTTTTATGTTTATTCATGTGTAAATTAACTAATTAAGAATTAAAACAGTGAAAAAACAGCGGAATAGGTGTATTTTCCATTAGAAAGATTATCTTTGCATTTATGATGTTATTATGTGTTTAATAACATTTTCTCGATTTTGCAGCATTTTTTGAGATTAGAAAAAGGAAGAACATACAAAATCGGACCAGAATAAGCATAAAATGAATTTTTTTTCTGTCCTTGACTCCACCAAGATATGCAAACAGGCACACTACAAATTTTAAGCAATAAAGATTCTGATTACTCTTAGAACATCAAGTCAACAATATTTCTTGCGATGTTGACAATTCAATTGCCATGACCTGTCAGTATTGAAAAAAGCAAGATGACCATATAAATCAGACAATATTTACCTATATCTATTGAAGAAAATATGTTCTTAATTATATGATGGTAGCCAGTGAACCAAAAAATTGGCCATAGATGGCTACCACAATCTTGTTACTATACTATAATAATAGTGTATATGGTGAATGTTATGAGTCAATTTATTACAGATTAAGTAGATCATGTAGGTATCTTTCGCTAGTTTTATTGTTTGTTTCATTGCTTAAAGGCATCCTTGTCATGTGTTACAGAAGACAGAGGCAATCAGACAGGGTTGTCCATTTACTTCAACAATATTAACTTACCTGATGTTAAATCAACCAGAAAAGTGAATCTGTTCTCCTGATAAATATCAAAATACTTGATCCTACTTGATTTAATTATAAATCCAATTATTTGCTTGAGAGATTTTATCAGGTTCAATCAAAATTGTTTGTTCTCATGGATTGTTTTTGCTATACTGAAATTATGATGTTAATATGTGACATATATCTATATCAATAAAAGGGCCAAAATTTTATTTCAAAATTGCTGTAATTTAACATTTTATACATGCTTTTACATAAATATTTATGATCTGATTAAATGTTTCTTCCATAAAAGTTACTTATTTGATCTTTGATTACTTTTGAACATTTGAAAAGGGTAATCTTTATTTGTACACATTTTAAATGGTCTTTGTTTTAATCATCCATAATACAGACACAAATCTATTTATTGAAATATATAATTTTGCGGAAAAAATATATGTAATAATCTGCCATAGACAGTACTTGAGGAAATAAATTCTACCGTAATTTCATATCTGCATGTATTTCAGCCAAAAGAAGTAATGAAATTTGGTTTAGGTTAAAAAAAATTCAAGACAGTGTTGGAAGTGAAATATAAATCATTTTCATTTTTAATAAGTTCCATAAAAGACTTGTTTCTGAAAGAGCATTTATACCTCAGAACTTTATATATTCTCTAAATACAAAATGACTAAAATTCAGGAATATGTATAGTAAGATTTCTGTAATTTCAATCTAAGAAATTTGTCTATGGTTCCAATGCTGCAAACTCTCACACATAAAACCCAAAACACATACAAAAAAAAATATTGGAAAATTTAATTGATATTTTTTGTGTTGCAATGAATACTTTCCAAATATTCTAAGGATATATCAATAAACATTTTAGAGAAGTATTTTTGGATAATATCATCATATCAAAATTCAAAATAACATCCAAATAGATATCAATCGTCAATTTGTGTCATTGATTCAGCATTGTGCAATTATCATGTTGTTAACTGATGCCAAATAGACAAATCTAAGCAATAAAATGCAACACACAACACAGAAACCTGAAAAGTTTAATGGAAAGTGCCCAGTGGTTGGAAATAATCAAGAAGTGTTAGGATGTTTATGCAGAAGGACATACTTGTGTCAAGACCAGACAAATTATAATTCCTACGGATTATCCTGTTGTATCTAAATGTGACACAAATGCGGTTGTATTTAATTTGCACCCCAGCTCTTCATTCTCTTATTGCCCAAAGCCAAGCCTAAGCTGGGACTTTAATAAATAGTATCCCATGGCTCTTCACTGAGTATATGTGTAAAACAAAAGGAGTAAGTTGAGAAAACTTCAATATTTATCATATAAAAGTTTACAGAGTACAATAAAACAGATTCTCCCTTCTCATCTGATCTGGAGTGACAAGAATATCTCATACAGTAAAATTGCAAATACCATAGAAAACAAATTTGCTGTCTAAGACTAAATTAACATCTGGATTCATATCAATCTATCTAAAACATTTTGGCATATCCTTTACACAAAGTTTTGCCATGTTTTTTTTTTTTTAATTTCATTTTTTTGTTTTTGCTACCATATTTTAGTATTTTTAGCATTGGCTTTGGTATGTTGTGTGAAGTTTTCAAAAAATTCTATGGCTACATTTCAAAATATGCATCATATTTTTTATACAGATTTTACTTAATTATGTATCAAACTAGCGTAAGTGACAGTTAAGAGCTATGGTACCAGCAGCATAAAATTGAATATTTCTGAAAATTCAAGATTTAGAGATCTTGACTGGTTCTTCTTTGGTAACAGAGAAAACTCAGACTCAAATACTCATCATGATCAGGGCATGATGTTTTAAATACAACTGAAACCTTTTGGAATAATGGAACAATATGGAGTAAATGCACATCTAGTTTGATTTTTACTGTGAGTCTTTTTGTGTATTTATTTTTTAGCCATTCACCACACATAGGGGGAGGGTTTGGATCCAAGAAAACGAGATTAACCCCACCGCAATTTTTGTGCCTCTCCCAAGTCAGGAATATGTTGGTCATTGGCTTGTCCTTGTCTTCTTATAAAATTTAGTTTCTTGATATTTGGGCTATTGGATATGGTTTGTTTCCATTGATTTATTCACTTTTTTACCTTTTCGGGCCATTTAGGGCTTACTATTTGGTGTGAGTTTCCTCACTGTGTTGAAGACCATATGGTGACCCCTAGATGTTTTGTTTTTGGTCGTTTTAACCTGGATATGGGATGTTGTCTCCTTGACATTTACCCCATTTCCTTTCTTTTTCATATGAGACAGAGACTCTACTACAAATACATGGTAAAACCAAGCTAGAACAATGCTACATCCATGAAATCATGAAAAGTTTCTTTGACTGTATTGAAGTGTGCTATTGTTGCAGGTTGTTTCGTGGTCATCTCTTGATTTGCTCTGCTAATATTCTGGTGTATCATTGCAAGATTCTAAAAAACTCTAAATTAACTGCAATTTCTGTATTACCCCTGGGTCAGTGCCTCTGCTGAAGGACTGTTTGTCTCAGGATGCAACCAGTTCAGTACTTTGGTGTTGGCCCAAAACCAATCTTTTGGAAAATTACAATATGCAAAGTTAAGAAATTAAAAAAAAATTGCTTCATTCATGCTTTTGTTTGTATTAGGCCCTGTATGTTCTTGTTCTGTATCAGCTCTTTCAAATATTATGATTTTTTATGCAGTGCTTGATGTTAATTAATCAAGCATATCTTATTGCTCAAAAAGAACAAGAAAAGAGTTGGGCACAAGCTATGACAACATTGTAAAAACCCTCTCCCTTGATTTTTATCTGCACTGAAGAAACAAATGTGATTGAAATGGCTATCTGAGGAGCTCAACAGCTATTTTGGTATTTCATTTTTCAATGAAATTTTTCTAACTAGTAAAGTGAAAATAGGACAAAGAAAGCGACAACTTGTTTACGATTATTGCCCTATTATGTTGTGATGCTTGTATTTTGTAAAATGAGTGGGAAAGTTGTCTTTGTATACCATTATGTACTTAACCCTTAAATTATCATTGTACATATTAGTAATTTGGCTTTTTTTAAAGGTCGATCTTCAAAAGCAGGTCAGTAACATGAATTGAACCTGGAATGTAGACCAAAGTGTGCTGGAAAAATCAACATGAAAAAAATCATGTGTTTCCTGCTATTATTTCAGTTGATATAATGTATTGAAAAATTAAATAATAACGCTGACATTTTGTAATTGGAAACAAAATATTAAATCTGAAATACGATAATTTAATAGGAAAATAAAAGTCTATGAATGTATATGTTAATGTGTTATTTTTGAAATAAAAAAATGTAATTATTTACAATCAGAGGAATAATTACACATTTAGACAAATTAATCTATCCAGGACCTAAAACTGTTATTAAAACTGAAAATAATAAAAATAAAAAAATTGAAAATTCATATATTAAACATGGTGTGTTTTTTTTGTATGAAATATAGTACAAATGTACTTCAAATTTTATTCTAGAAAAACTATAAAGTGAAAATTTTGGAAATTTTGGTGAAAAAAAGAAAGAAAGTTAGCAGCTAAATTTAATGGAGACAATTCATGTTTAAATTCTTGTCTTTTTTTACCCAAAACCAACAAAACAGAATAAAATCCTGTCTGTAGAAACATTATAACCAACATTGCTTAGATAATAAAGGAATTTTTTTAAATTGAAAAACTGAAAAAAGAACAGAAAAAGTATATAATTATGATAATTACCCAAATGGAAATAGAATAAGACAAGAAAAAAAATGCATTAGTTCAGTCACCCCCCCCCCCCAAA
>MJUU01039128.1:0-16111 GCA_002080025.1 Modiolus philippinarum
TGATAGTCGTTATATCAGCGGGAGGTTAACGAATCGTTTAATCTGATTTAACCAGACATTTAATTCATAAAATGCCTGCTCCAAGTTCGGAATATATAGGGTGTCCTTAATTGTTCTGTGTTTGGGTATGCGTGTTCAATGATTTGTCTTACTTGTATTTCCCTCTGAATATTCTAAGTATTTTTATTGTCATCTATATTTGTCTTAACACTTGTCCATTTACAGTAACTTCGGTATTTTGTTATTTATTTACACCCCTATTCAATATGCCGAGATTGCATCATACTATTGGTTTTTTTTTGCCCTTTTTAAATGCAATTTCCTGATAGGACTAATGTACCTGTATATTCAAATTATAATAAAACTTTCATACCCTATTGATTCAGTTGGATTGTTATAAGCGCGTCTTTGTAGCTGCTCAGTGGAGTATAAAATGCATGGACAAATATCATGTAC
The DNA here is from genome assembly GCA_002080025.1 of Modiolus philippinarum. Taxonomy (NCBI): domain Eukaryota; kingdom Metazoa; phylum Mollusca; class Bivalvia; order Mytilida; family Modiolidae; genus Modiolus; species Modiolus philippinarum. Next base: position 457 of record MJUU01039128.1, read on the forward strand.
TTGAGCCATTGGATCATTGCACTGACGAGACATAAGTTGTGCATACGCAAAAAATAAATTAACAGTGACTTCGGTATTTTGTGATTGATTCATTTTCCAAATGTTTTGATTTGATCTGCACTGAATAGAAAAAAAAATAATTGTGGAAATGACCATACGTAGAGAGCAGATTCGCTGAATTCGGTTTATTGGTATTGGATAATTCTGCCCCTTAGCTGAAAATGGATCTATTTAAGAAATAATTCATGGGCGGCGGTGGTTTGTTGGAGATTTACATATGGGTGGCCATTATTTTCGTTAATATTTTACCCAGAGCGTAGCGCAGCGGAGCGAGGGGTAAAATAAACGAAAATAATGGACACCCAAACCACCGGCGAACATGAATTATTTCGATTCTGATATGACATTAAACCATCTGGACGGACCTATAGTGTACACAGTAATGACAGCCGTTACATAAGATTTACTGACGTTTTTGTGCACAAAGCATATTATGACGTCGTCAGTTTTAGCGTAAAGACTGTTGTGACGTCGCTCATACTGTTATTTGAGATTTTCATATGGCTGGTTGTCATGGTTTCCATTGTTCTCATATTAGAATTGTATGTTACAGTGGCAGTACAATAGCGAAATAACAAGAGAAGTGATAATTACAATAGTCAAAATGCAGAGACATGGTAAAATGAAGAAAAACACAATAAATACACGAGACAACCTCAAGGCATGGAAATAAAAAAAAGTGTCAACTCCCATGAAGTAAGAGAGAACCGAACCGTCAATGACACCAGTCACGTCAGTTAAAACCGAGTGACATCAAGTGCTATATCCTTCTCTGCTAGCAACACCCGACACACTATCAGTGAGTCAATCAAGGTTATGTTAAAACCGGTTATTTCCAATCCGTGGAGACGTGAAATCTAGCTTAAAATATTCCTGTGTAAGAAATGAATATTTTGGTTTTGGGTATTTAACTGGTGGTGTTTTTCCAGTAATTTCGAAAGCGACAGAGATCATACAAAATACATATTTTTATTCGCTGGGTTTGCTAAATATAATTATGTTATATTTTTCAACAACACTGTTTAGTGCTTGATTTTATATTCCTGAAATTATACCTATTTCATTATTAATATCCATGAATAATATTCATGAATTCTTTATTCTCATAAAACTAGACATAGTTACAGAGAAGATTACAATACAAAAACAAGATAACATGGTACATATGTGGAAAAATAGCATTCTAATAAACCAGGAGGAGAAATTTCTTATTTATGCAATTTATAAATTTACACAAGTTTTGAAGTTGCACATTATTTGCAGTAGGAAACAATTGTTTAAAATTTTCTATATTTACATTATTGCAATATATTTCCGAAATATATCTTTTCCTTTCATTCCGAAAAAAGTCACAAGATAAGATATAGTGGAACTCATCTCCAATATCGGGAGAGTCGCAAAGATGGCACAGCCTCTCTATTCTAGGAATGCTGTGCCACCTTCCCGTCTCAACCGGTAGTTGATGATTTCCACATCTAAATTTACAGTATGTAAATAAAAGATTTAATGGAAGAATTGTCAAATATTTTTCGAGTTCCAGATTTGTTTTGAAGATTCTATAGTTTAATCCTTTTGGCGATGAATTAATTTCGGCAAGCCAATATTGTTTAAATTGATTTTTTTATTTTTGTTCAACAGATAATAAAATCCATTCTTTGTTATATAACTCTGGTTGATGCCATATATTTGACATACCACAATTATCAAAAATACTTTTAATGAATGACATCCATTTGTTTTCAAATCCATAGTTATTATAGTAAACATACAATAGTTTATATAAAACATTTGATACTCTACAACCTTCAGTATTTTTAACTTCTAACCAAAATTTTATCATTTTTAATTTAACACTAATAGAGACTGGAAATCTTCCCAGTTCTCCATATATCATATAGCTAGGAGTAGTTTGTTTTAAGTGCAATATATGTTTACAATAATGCAGATGAACTCTCTCAAGAATATCAAGATTTTCGAAGCCCCATACCTCTGATCCATATAATAGAATTGGAAGTATAGCTTTATCGAACATTTCGATTTGACATCTGATTGACAAGTGATTTAAACGACATTTACGTAAAATAGAGTACACCGCTTTAGTTACATATTATGTCTCAAACTGGATTTGTTATACATATAATTGTATTCATTTTGAACGATCATTTTTATGGACATGCTTTTTGACCTTATGAACTTCTGTCCATGACAAGATTGTACATCAAACCCTCAATATAAAGTATCACATGTTGATTGACATTTTAGTCGTCTTAGACGTTTCATATGATATGAACATTATTATAGATCATTGCTTATTCATTAAGAAATAGGTTTTCATTTGTCTTTAAAAAATGTGGGAAAAACACTTTGCGTTTAAGAGTCAGCCCGATATACTACCAAGAGGCCTGAACTATCTGAATTATCACTCTAAAGACGTTCAAATATGTAGGCCGTGCTCCGCTTAAAAATATCGGGAATATTGCTCAGCAATAACAGTTAGATAGCACCATAGTAGCTCACAACAACATCTAAATAACATCCAGATAAATGATAAACTATTGAATATTGGTATATTATGTAATTACGATAAATCTATTTATTTCGTGAACCTTTTGGACCCAGTAAGTAATACAATAACCGTATGAAAAAGAAAGGAAATGGGGTAAATGTCAAGGAGACAACACCCCATATCCAGGTTAAAATGATCCAAAACAAAGCATCTAGTCTTCAACACAGTGAGGAACCTGCGTATCTAGAAATTTAGAACATGTTGATATCTTCAATGATTTTTGTTTCACTATTTGATTTTTTAAATACGAAATTCAAGCTCTTAGTGCAACTGTAGCCAGCGGTTAATAGGAAACTAAAACCAGGACAGCATTTTCGACTGAACCTTTAATCTATAGGAATAACACGATATACATAAGATGGAAGTTGAAACTACATTTGACTGTTTCGATGTACATTTCCCGTACGTTCGAAAAAGACATGTATGCGTGCACTGAATGTTATTCTCATTCAAACAAAGTTAAAATCACCTATGGAACGTTGGAGAGCCAAATGTTAAAAAAATTTCACCAATTTGCTTTAATAACACAATTTTGATTGGTTAAAAACCATGTCTTATAACACTGTAAGAACAAAAGGACATAAAAACTTACGTAACCGACCAATTTCAAAAAGGTATGAGTTAATAATGAACACTGGAGAGCACATCAATAAATGGTCGCAATATCAAAAAAAAATGAACAAGGCACACTGCCATCAGAAAATAAAATATCTTTGTTCTATTTGAGACACTGACACGTTGGACAACCATCCTGTCCTTTTGTTCCAAGTTTGTATCCTCGTTTACAGGTTACCACACAAGTAAGGATATCAGCACATTGGTTAGACTGTAAAACGTGTCTGTCATCTGTTCCTGGAAGAAAGACAATGAAATTAAGACATTACACCAGATAAAATATTTCATAATTTTATGCCATTTTTCATATTGGTATAATTCTGTAAAATGTTTGCTTTGTTGTCGCATTACCTTTGGTTTCAAGATGCAATAGAAAACAAACATATAAGAGAATTTAAAAAAAGAAATGACAGAGAGCATGTTTAAAAGGATGTTTTTTTACATCAAAAGTCTTCAAAAAATTGTGTAGAGTTCCAATAGGAACCGTAAGGAATAAAAAACAAAATACCAAAGTTACTGTTAATTTATTTTCTGCATATGCGCACTTCGACAACTTATGTCTCATCAGTGCAGATCAAACCAAAACATTTGGAAGTCCATTAACCGAAAAACATGTTAATACTAATAGAGAACAAATAACCAAAAGGATCTAAATTATATGGTTTTTGTCTCGTACAATAGCTCTGTTTCCTGTTAACCCATCCAAATAGCATGTAGTAACACTGTTTTCCTGAATCCTTATTGTTTTGTTTAGTACAAAGTTTCCTTCCGATATTAAATACATATTTCTTGTGAAGTTTTTGACTCTGAAAAATGCTAGTCTGTAAAAAAATCAATTTAGACGGAATTTCAAGAATGAACAAACGTAAGCGTTGTAAACGAAATATATCTTAGCAGCCCATGTTTGAAAACGTAAAAAATTGTTACAGCGGCTTATTTTTTTTCTTAAAATATTGAACTGCAATATTGAAAACTACATTTCTACCATCTCATTAAATGATATATGATTGGTAAATAGCAGTAATAACTGAAATGTTCTTTGAGAAAATCAGTACATTTACCATAATTGATCCCAAACGTCTTAGAACTACCTCTATAAAAATTGACAAAAACATATTAAAAATGTGTGTCATTCAATTAATTAATCCACTAATTTTTCAATCTATAAAATTTTCACCTTAAAATAGCATCCGTTAAAATTTAATATTTTCTCTTACTATTTTGAACAAAGCTATATGAGTTTAATGTCAATTGTTTTATATGCATGTCCTTTACAAATTAACAGTAACTTCGCTATTTTGTTATTTATATTAAATAGTTCAGTGATGTAGTTGAAATACTACTGTAGATTGCATTAAACTACAATTAGGGAATCAAACGATAAACAGTGTGGCTTCACAGCTATTTTAAAGCGGGACAGGCTACATTAAAAATGTAACTCTAAATTTTACAAAAATGATGTTGCATGTGGTCCATTATCAATATATTGGAGTTTGATACAACGGCAGTAGAATACCTAAGGAAAAAAGCACAAGATTACACAAATCAAAGTCCAGAGACAAGGCAAAAGCAAGAACACCAAAAGACAGAAGACCAAAGACACCACATGCCCACCAAAACAAACGAACATTACATATACAACACAAAAAACTAGAGCACTAACAGTGTGAACTCTCAATAAACAAGAGTGACATCAGGTGCCCCGGAGGGATAAGCATGTCCGGCTCTGTGCACAGCAACCGTCACACTGTCAGTGGGTCAATTCAGGGTAAAGTCAAAACCGGTAAATCAGGGAAGACGCGAATCTAGCCGAAAATGTCAGTTTTTATTTGTGACACTGACATTTCATATCTATTTATGATGTCTCGGTGACGGCCATAGAATTTCTGAACCGACGAAGGTAACAAAGGCTGAACATATCCCTGAATCAGCAGTTTTTGTGACAGTGCTTTTGCTCTTTCCACAAAGTCACTGTATGTATTGTACAGTCTACAGTAACGAATTAATTGTGAAATATATACTCCATATGCTGGGGATGCAGTAATATTGCTGCAGAGAAAGGGAAAGTTCACAATTGGAAAGTCAAAATCATCACGTTTGTCATATAATCTAGATTTGAGACGTCCATGTTCGTCAATGTATAACAAAAGGTCAAGGTATGAAGCAGAATCGGGGGTATCGGTTGTCTCTTTAATTTCAAAATCATTGAGGTAGATACGATGTAAATATTCTTTAAATGTTGGGTTATTAAGAGAAAGTACATCGTCTATATATCTGAAGCTGAAATTAAAAGTCTGGGCTAGTTGTTTTTGTTTCTGTTGTATCAGCCCTTGTAAAAACTTTGCTTAATACGAAAAAAGGAAAAGGTCAGCTAAAAGTGGCGCACAATTTGTTCCCATAGGAATACCTATTGTCTGTTGAAAAACACGGCCTCCACATTTAACAAAAATGTTGTCGATCAAAAATTCAAGCATCTTAATCACGTCATTTTCACTGTATTTCTTGTTTGACTCAGTGTGGTTCTTTACAAAATATGTTTTATCTTTTCCTATTACCAGATAGGACTACCTGTGTTCTCCGGTTTTAGTACAGAAACATTGATGTATCAGATTGGAAATTACTGTTTTAAGTTTATTATGGGGAAGAGTTGTATAAAGGGTAGAAAAATCAAAAGTTTGAATGCTATTGCAGTATGCTTGACCGTTTGTGGAGAGCTGTTCAAGGAGATCTTTGGAATTTTTAAGAATCCACATCTGATTCACACCGCTCGTGGAATAGGCTTCTTCGCAGTAGCTTTTTAGACCATCTCTAACTGCAGTCAGTAAAGTGGTAAGAAGTTTGGATAGGGGCTTGGTGGTGCATCTGGCAGATCCTGCAATGAATCTCTTTTTGTAGGGATTCTTGTGAAGCTTAGGCACCCAGTAAATATAAGCGAGATACCTGTTATTCTCATCAACTTTGATACCGAATGAACACAGAAGTGTGATTTGTGATTATCTCGTCCCTTGATAATGTGGTTTGGGAATAAGTAGCATTGCCAGATGAAGTGTCAATACCCATTGTGAGACGGACGTGAGACGGTCGTCTACAATTACTGCTTAATATACCATACCCTCGAACCGGTGATAGAGGCCATCTTGAACTTACTGGGAGGTATGAGCAACGCTCGTTGTTGAAGACCTCATGGTGACTTCAAGAAGAAGACCAACAGCAAAAGTGTTGTTTCGTTGACTGGTTTTACCATTTTTTTTTGTACAAAATGTTTATTATTTACATATCAATCATTTCTTGACTTCCAAATGTTTTGATATGATCTGAACTGAGGAGACATAAGTTGTCGAAATTCGCATATGCAGAAAATAAATTAATAGTAACTTCGGTATTTTGTTATTTCGTCAAATATTCAAACATAATGTTCAAAATAATATGAATATTCAAATGTTCAAAACGAATATTCCTGTCTCTACGAAACCTCTCTCATTTTATATGTTTTCTATTAGTGTATAAAAACCTATGTAGGCTGTACAAAACAAATTGTATCATACTTCGCCACAGTAATTGGAAGATTCAGACTAACATTCAATTTAATATCTTTTATACATAATGGTATTTACTCATGGTGACTTGAAGATGACGAACATGAATTAAAGCGTTGTGCCAATGCTTAGTAAAATCATGTATTTGTAGAGACTTTATCTCATTTGCATTTACTTCACATCCGTCATTGTTAATAACACATGACACATGTGAAACAATGGAATATATTTGCAAAAAAATAAAAATAAAAATATTGAATAATAGCTATACAATTTGGTAATGCAAGGGATATACAGGGCTTTCTTCATGTACTCTGAGCTTTTTCGGTTAAAGCCTTTCGATAATAAGGGAGAAATTGATTTAAAATAATACTTGAAAAATGTGTTTCATAACAGTGATAATTTAGCTGTAAAATCTACCTCAAACGGAAACTGGATTGTTTTGAGTGAATCCTTTCATAATAAAATTTATCAAGGATAAGTCATCAGCATAATCTTTATGATTTACAAAACATGAATAACGGCATATAAACATTTTTAAATCTTTTTCACATTGCTAAGTTTGCATATCTTAAAAATCTAAATGGCACCAGGATGCACAAGCCGAGTTGCAACCTCAAATATTATGTGACCAAGTTAATGTGAAGACCCGAATATTTCTAAAATTGTCTATTTATCTTTCTTTCTCACCTAATATCCAAAATTCCAAGAATTTAAGGTCTATTTCTAGTTTCATGTCTTGACATTTCAATATATAAATCTGTTTTCGGTCACTGTGACCTTCACTGACCTTGACCTCTAACCTACTTTCCCCAAAATCAATAGGGTTCCTCCCCTTCTGCAATCCAACAATATATCAAAGTTTCATTTCAATTGGATGTAGACTTTTTGAGTTATCATCCAGAAACCAAATTTTTCTGATATTTTCAGTCTATTTTTGGTAACTGTGACCTTGACCTTTGACCTACTTTCTCCAAAATCATTAGGATTCCTGCCTTCTTGGTACCAAACAATATATCTAAGTTTCATTACATTTGGAAGTAAAAGTTTTGATTTATCATCCGGAAGCCAAATTTTTCTGAAATTTTCAATATATTTTCGGTCAGTGTGACCTTGACCTTGACCTACTTTCTCCAAAATCAATAGGGTTCCTCCCATCCTGGTATCCAACAATATATCCAAGTTTCATTTCAATTAGATGTAAACTTATTGAGTGTATCATCTTTCTGATTTTTTTAGTCTATTTTTGGTCACTGTGACCTTGACCTTTGGCCTACTTTCTCCAAAATCAATAGGGTCCCTCCCCTTTTGATATCCAACAACATATCCAAGTTTCATTGCAATAGGATGTAAACTGTTTGAGTTATCATCCAGAAACCAAATTTTTCTGAAATTTTCAGTCTATTTTCGTGCACCGTGACCTTTGACCTACTTTCTCCAAAAGCAATAGAGTTCCACCCCTCCTAGTATGTATAACAATATATCCAGGTTTCATTTCAACTGGATGAGTTATCATCAGGAAACCAAATTTTTCTCAAATTTTCAGTCTATTTTTGGTCACCGTGACCTTGACCTTTGATCTAATTCCTCAAAAATCAATAGGGTTTCTCCCTTCCTGATACCCAATAATATATCCAAGTTTCATTTCAATAGGATATAAACTTTTTTTCTCAAATTTTCAGTCTATTTTCGGTCAGTGTGACCTTGACGTTTGACCTACTTTCTCAAAAATCAATAGAGTTCCTTCCCTACTAGTGTCCAACAACATATTTAAGTTTCATTTTCAATTGGATGTAAACTTTTTGAGTTATCATCCGGAAACCAAATTTTTCTCAAATTTTCAGTCTATTTTCGGTCACCCTGACCTTGACCTTTGACCTACTTTTTTCAAAAATCAATAGGGTTCCTTCCCTATTTGTATCCAACAACATATCCAAGTTTCATTTCAATTGGATGTAAACTTTTTGAGTTATCATCCGGAAACCAAATTTTTCTCAAATTTTCAGTCTATTTTCGGTCACCGTGACCTTGACCTTTGACCTACTTTCTCCAAAATCAATAGGGTTCCTCCCTTCCTGGTACCCAAAAATATATCAAAGTTTCATTTCAATTGGATGTAAAGTTTTTGAGTTATCATCCGGAAACCAATGTTTGACGCCCGCCCGCACGCACACACGCACGCAAGCACGCCCGCCCATTGCAACTCGGCTAAAAATTTCTCTTTTTTACTGCAATTAAATCAATTATTTGACATCCAATTAGAAGTGCTTCATATACATGTACATATTCAAATTTAGTTGTGGAACTGTAGCTCTTATGGTCCTTGTGCTGATTGTTTTTTGTAGTTGCGGACTATAGAGCTACAGATTTTCCCCTATATAAAACTTGCGACTCTTGCGACACGAATTGTGTCGCACGTTTCTTGGAATTATTTGACAACCGGACACCAAGTACGCGTACCAAAATGTGTTCATTTTGTTTCCTTCAACTTTTTTTTCTAATACTTACAACATTTAATTATGCAAGGTGAGTAATAATTTTCTATTTATAAAGGAAATTGTCCAAATATAAACGTAATCCCGCCTTCTTTTGCGGCCTACTTTGCAGTAACGTGACATTTCGAGAGGCAGCAATAAATGCCAGATCTTGTCCTGAACAGATATCTAAAAATTCGACAGGAATATTTCTTAAATACAGATGAAAAAAATTATTGCATTCAAAAAGCTTTGCAAAAGTGAGAAAAGTTACAATGCAAGTCAGAGGTTGAAAAATATTTACTTAAGGATATCCTTTCTGGATACGATTTGCAATTATTCCGGCCTCTCGAAAAGTCGTGTTCCCAATGAGATTGTTGTCAGCAAGATGGATGAAGGCGTTATGACCCAACGATGACTTTTGTTATGATAATGAACAGGAAATTAATATTAATTGGTAAATAAATATGGAAGGTTGCGGATAAACATTTAAAGAAACGAAATACATAAATAAGACAGCTCCCGCTGAGCGTCTGGTTGTCAGAAAACTCCCAAAAAATTCGTGTCGCAAAATCGCAAGTTTTATATAGGGGAAAATCCGTAGCTCTATGGTCCGCCAAATCCGAAAAAAATAAAAGGACCTTTAAAGCTAAAGTTCCGCAGCTAATTCGAGTTTGGGTTAAGGGAATCAAACACGGCTTACATTTGTACTCTTGTCTTAAATTATAGAACAACTATTTTATTCTATTTTTTTTACCTGTAGTAGAAAGTTCTGTGATCACAATTTATCCGTTTTTAAGGGTACCCTATAAAAAGGCTATTGATACGGATCTTTAAAGTTAAAGGATATAGTAGCTTTCTCTAGAATGCTTATAAATAGATATTTACGTGAAAGTGTAGACCTGAAATATTTATATGAACCATTGATTACAATTTATTTTGACATGTTTTGATAATGTATCAGTATTAATGTCGGGGTGAAAATAAGTCTAAATTAACGACATTTTCATTGAATGCGTATATAAATATGCATAATTTCTGAAATATTACAATTTGAATGAAAATACGAATACAAAATGTTCATATGCTCCAAAAATCATGGATGAGATATCAATAACAAAATACCGACTGTCAATAAATATTCTACATTTTCGCATTTCGACAACTCATGTCTCTTCAGTGCATATAAAATCAAGACACTTGGAAATCCATAAACCGAAATATGTGTAAACGCTGATAGAGAACAAATTACCAATAGGATCTAATAAAATGGAAAGCCATAATTAGCTAAGGACAGAGCCGTGCAAGAGGGAGATACTCCTTAAGTTTTAACAAAATTTTCAGAAATTTAGATATAGCATGTTTTCATATAAAATCGTTATTCGGGGCATCACCGAAGTACTGGCTACAGGGTTGGGGAATACCCTCGGGAACTAACAGTCCACCAGCAGTAGCATCGGCCAAGTGGTTATAAATAACAAAATACCGAAATGACTGTCAGTTTAGATTCTGCATTTTTGCATTTAGACAACGTATGTCTCTTCAGTGCAAATGAAATCAAAACACTTGGAAATCCATAAACCGAAATATGTGTAAAAGCTGATAGAGAATAAATTACCAACTTATAAAAAGTAAAGCCAAAATCAGCTAAGGACAGAGCTATGCAAGAGGGAAATACTCCTTAGGTTTTAAGGTTTTAGGTTTGAACAAAATTTTCTGAAATTTAGATATTACATGTTTTCATAGAAAATCGGTTTTCGGGTACTGTTACAAATAAAACTCCCTAATTTGTGTAAAACTTCTAAATTTATGTTATACAAATGGTTGTACTTGAGAATGCTCTCTTTGGTGAACAACGAGAAATAACTCTATCCATTTCTTTTCAAAAGTAGTTGGCAAACCCATGTTTAGTCCAAATACGTAAAATATATTGACAATTTGACGTTGCTTGCGTTTTGATTTTGTAAGCTCATGTATTTTATTTCAGGTTTAAAATCACATATCCTTTTCATTTCAGATAATATGATAGGGTTATGTTCTTACAAATTTAATGTCGGTATGTGTTTTGGGGGAAAGTTGGCATACTTCAACCAAAAACAAAGATTTTATTTCGCCTAAACTTTGTTTATTTTTTCATAGGTTAGGCTTAGAATTGCATTTAAGGTTTTCTTCAGAGAATTGTCCTATAAAATTTGGAAAGTTACAGTTCTTCATATCTAAAAGAACCCCTCATAATATGGAGGTGCAAATATGAAAAAAATAGAGAACTTTAAAAGTACAAAACATTAAAGACAGCACACAAATCATTCTAAAAAGTAAAACACACAAACTACTCAAATAAAATTTAGAATGAAAATTCAAATTGTGTTGCAGTTTTATGGGTGAAATGGAACTAAATTTCAGGAACTGTTTTTGACCCTTTTAAAATAAAATGCAACCATAACCGACATCGTCATTTCGATACACCATGGTATCCTCTTTCGAACCATGTATAATATAGGTATGCGTTATATCGTTAATCCCTAAATCGCAAAAATGGTCTCTTTGGCAGCCAATTATGTTTAAAGTTGATTCAAATTAAACTTCAAGTTTTCTGAAAAAAAATTTACATGTGTTGGCGTTCAAATTTTCTGTTGTATCAAGTTCCGGATAAGGTTGTAATACTTTTTGATAAGCTGAATTCTAAAATGTAATTTTTGTCCAATAAAGATGCCAATTGATAAAAATAAGGCCTTATATAAGGTATAAATATACGTATGTGTGTGATTCGTAATGGCATATATTTTATGCTCTAGATTGTCTTTTTTACCTGAATGGAAGCCATTCTTTGCTGAACAAGCTGGTCCAATGCATCCTTGATGATTTTTATTGCCAGCTATAGACGTAAATACTGACTCAGTCTGTAGAAATGCATATGGGTCCTTGACATTTTGACCTAGGTCAATTCCTGGTCGGGGAAACTTTGATATCACATTAGAAGACTCACTTTTGTTTGGTATGACTCCTGAAATAGTTGCAAAAATTAAATCTATTAAGAGGAATCACTATTCAATTTAAAAATGAATAGGATATCATAAAAATCTGCAATGAAAAGACCTGTTGAAATGATCAACATTCGCTTTTTAGTTGATAAATAAGATGATTTGCTGGAAAATTAAATTACAGTAATTTTAGCAAAAACAATTAATATAGGTCGATGGCGATAAACAGCACTGCTCTGAATTTACCATGATATACAATTAGCCATGTTTTCACGTGATAAATGGGATTTAATAAAACCTTTTCAGAGTAATTGTGGAAAAACAAAGTGTATTGAAGGGCCAAAAAATTATTGCTTTTAATTGAAAAGAAAACAAGGGAGTCCGAAACCTGACAGATATGCAAACATATGAGTAGCAAACTTCCCTGCAATTTTATTCCTTTTATAGGATAAAATGAACATGAGCTCCATTTTTTCGTGTCCAGTAAGAAAATGTTCTCTGCAATACTTTCGGCAACATTATTTTATTCATTTCTAAATTTGAAATCTCTGAATATTTCAGACCAAAGTGCCAATATACCTAAAAATGGTCTGTCCTCATAATACAATCGCTTCAAATATCAAGTTTTCTTATATAGCTTACTTGATTTTATCTTTTAGAATTACATACAAACAATCAAACAATAATTATAGTAACAAATTATCTCAAACCAGTTCTAAGAAGGCGTCCTTAAACTTTTCATTTTGCAATTCCTACAGGAACAAGTTTTTTTGTATTGTCTTTTGCCTAAAAATTGATACCCTGGCTAAATCAATAAGAATATAGAAAATTCCTTGGGAGCATTGGTTTTGAGGTTATATTGAAACATGCATCGTTGTATTAAATTGATCTATATAACGGAAATAATTGATGCACAAATATCCTTTTCAAAATAGGAAACTATATATCTTTATTGAAAAATAATAATATTTGGAATGCATGCCCGTGCGCAGTCTCTATCCCAGTATTTTCGTCAAAATTTCTGTAAATTTTAAATCATATAATATTAAAGGAAAAGAAACTTTCATTTATTATTGATACGATATTCTTTCAATTGATACACATAGAGTGTGAATATGTATCATATCTATCATCGAAATAGGAATTCCGTTTTGTACCGAGGTTCAAGACAACAATCATAAGTAAACTTGAAAAAGGTACTTTCTTATCTCTCTCTTATAAATGCCAATATCTGAGATAAAACATCTTAATGTACCTGTATTTACTGTGAACTTCGCACACTCGCACACCGGGCACTCTTTTCTTTTGACATTTTTCAATGAAAATCCATGCTCGCATACGTCTTTACACTTAAATGACTGAGGGCATCTCAACTCCAAGGAATTGTTGTCTGTTCTGGCTCCAGTAGTTACTGTTAAGTACAGTTAATTATAATAATTTTGTAGATTAAAAAAAATTCGGATTATTATTGATCAAATCATATCGTAGCTTAAATGTTACTATATATAAATGATACAAAAAGAAACTGGTCGGACAACTGAAGTACTTGAAAAATTTAATATAAAGATTTAACTAAAAGGTATCTCCCTAAACAAGCTGAAGTAAAGCACAATTCTTATCTGCTTCAGAAAAAAAAATCAAGGCTTTTAAGTGACTTAGTTTTAAACATACTTAGATTTCTGTTTTAATATTGATTTCATCCGCAATGATAATCTACATGACAAAAATGGTGAGAATTTTTTGTATTCTTATATTTTATAAGACGACATAGCACTGAAATTTCTGCAAAAGACAGTCAACGCACACCATGGATCGAATTGTAAGGAATATGCTTATCCAAGGATAAATAAACAAATATGAACAAGAAAGTCAGAAACCTAAGGCTCTAGTAATGTGAAATCCTTACTAAAATTTGACGCATCTTTACATTGGGAATGAAAGGATACATTAAAGATACTTAAAGATTTAGTGCCATGTGCTATACGCATGTAGAGCGGGAATACATATGTAGAATAACATTGATAGTTTACAACATCAAATATCACTCTTGATGTTTTAAATATTTTTTTAACATTATTGCCTTACCATGACTTTTCCCAGAACATTCAGACCCGATACATAATGCCTCTGGTACTGCTTTGAGTTGACTACTATAAATACAATTAGATCCTTGACATTCAGTTTCAGAACCAGCTGGTTTTACTACGAGTATTTTCGGAGCTTTTGATGTTGCTTCTGAAAATAGATTTTGAAATTTCCTTCTTGATTTTAATGATGAGCATTTTTACGTACATTTACCACACGCTCAAGACGACTTATTGACAACTTAGTGCACAATTGCAAATGTTGAGTGTGTGTATGTGTGTGGGGGATGAAGTATGATTTTCCAGCGTTTCTCGTACAACAAACATTTATTTGTTGTCTCTTTATCTATCTTATCTGTTCTTATTCCACAGCTATGAAATACAACCCATTTCCACATCAAATATTTCTGTATTGCTATTCACAAAATGTTCACAACAGATGTCTTGCGACTCCAGTAGCAACATTTCCATCTCAAAATTGAGAAATAAAAACAGTATGCTACAACGTACCCATGCATTTTAATCAAGAAAACTATATGGTAAAGCTAGATTAAGCTTTTAAGTTCAATAGTTAGCTTCTAATCTTCAAAGGGAAAGAAATCCGTAAGACAAAAATGTATATTGATTTTATTGAATCTTATTTGTTACCACTGGGTCGATGCCTCTGCTGGTGGACTGTTAGTCCCCGAGGGTATTCACCAGCCCAGTAGTCAGCACTTCTGTGCTGACCCGAAAGCCGATTTTATTTCGAACCTTGCAATATCTAAATTTTTGTAAATTTTGTTGAAAACTAAGGAGTATTTCCCTCATGCAAAGCTCTGTCCTTAGCTTATTTTGGCTTTACATTTAGATCATTTTGGGTATTTGTTCTCTATCAGTTTTTAAACATATTTGAATTTATGGTCTTCCAGGCGTTTAGATTTTATCTGCACTGAAGAGACATAAGTTGTCGAAATGCGCATATGCAGAAAATAAATTCACAGTAACTTCGGTATTTAGTTATTATGTGTCTTTGCTAATATAACAAACAGGTTGGATAAAACTTAAGTATTCCACTCCCAAATATAATTTCCATACCGAAATGCTAAATTAACATGTTAAGGAACCTGCACAATTAAATTCAAAAATAGAGCAGTGCTCAAGGTCCCCCGCCTTAGAGTTGTATGTTAGATGAATGGAGTTTTTTTTACCTGTTGCCAGCTTTGAGTGCAATATCCTCAAAAACTGAAAGATACAACAAAAATTTGTTGGCATTTTCATGAAAGCATTCAAGGAAAGGAATCCAACGGGGAAAATCCCATCGCATTGGATAATAAGTAAAAATTTTACACAAAAACCA
>MJUU01039129.1:0-10375 GCA_002080025.1 Modiolus philippinarum
CAATTACACGAGAGTTCCTATCTCAAAAGTACCGTATTCAGAGTCCCCATACTTCAGCGCTTTTGCACTTTGATTATACAAATGTATTACATATGTAGTTTTCGTTGTATCTCATTAAATTTTTGTGGAGTCCGATTTTGTCAATGCACTAGACTTTATTGCAAAATAGAAGCTCTGGTTGAAGGTGGAAGAGGGCCTTGGTTGCATGAATCCCATGGACAAATAAATGCAGAAACATCTATTATTTTCAAATTTAAGAAACAAGCAAACTTTTTTTTTGTTTTTTGTGTTTACATGCAGTGCACCAAAAATACCATGTGACAACTATTAAATAGATTTTTATCGATTTCAGTGGTTTTGATATCTCTGCTCCTTAAATATTAATACCTGTAAAGCATTTTCCAATACGTTTTTATTATTTTCATAAGATCCTATGGTGAAAAAATATACACTTGAAAGTCCAACTAGATGAAAATTTATTTATATAATGTCAATATAACTAAAAATAGAAACATAGCATCAATATGTTTAAAAATAGAAACATGGCTTCAATATACATATACACATTAAGTAGAAACAAAGCTGAAAATATACTAAATATTCTTAAAATCACGTGACCGTTTCAGCCAATGAGATTGATAGAAAACTTTGCCATATATATATGTATATTTATTAGGTAGATTGAAATTTCCCAGTGAAATAAAAGTGAATATCAGCTTAAATTATTTTCCATTAGAGTAGATCTTGTGGTGTTAAAGAGTTAACGATTGAGTAATGAAGCACTGCCAAATGCGTTGTAAACAGATTTCACCTCAATTAAGTTATGACTTCAATTATTGTCCCTTGTCTATGACCTTAATGGTCTACTTGTTCCTATTGTATAACCAATTTAGCAATTTCATTTACCTATAGATGTTATAAAGTTGTTCAAGAGCAATACCTATAGACCTACATATATTGTAAAAAAATTTTGGAGACTTGCTATTGTTAACTAACCTAAACAGTGATGGTCCTTTTGAATTTTCCAACAATTCTATTGTATATCAATCTGTAATGGCCTGGGGAGGTTTTACCTTGAAAAAGTGTTACCTTTACATGTAATATAATAAAGAGAAATTAACTCAATTCTAAGATTTCCATTTATGAAAAAAATATTAAAATCCCTCTACATTATGCATATAGCAATGTTTATTCTTATAATGGTGTTATTTTTTAAATAAATTCATTTAGTACCTTCTTTTTCAGTGACTATATAAACTCTATATAAAGTTTCTATTTTCATCAACAGATGAAGGTAAAACCTCCCCAGGCCATTACAGATTGATATACAATAGAATTGTTGGAAAATTCAAAAGGACCATCATTGTTTAGATTAGTTAACAATAGCAAGTCTCCAAAATTTTTTTTACAATATATGTTGGTCTGTTAGTATTGCTCTTGAACAACTTTATAACATCTTTAGGTAAATGAAATTGCTAAATTGGTTATACAATAGGAACAAGTAGACCGTTAAGGTCATAGACAAGGGACAATAAAAGATTTTTAAATTTTGTAACTGAAGAACAACAATAAAAGCATTGTTTCATTGCTTTGTTTTACCATTTATTTGTAGAGACTTTGTGTTTGTGCATTTACTCCTTATCCGTTCATTGTTGATTATTGTCTCGCTTTCCGCGACGAAAGTCGCGGAAAGCGAGACATATGCGTACAAAGTATGACGGCGTCGACGGCGTAAACTTTATGTTAAGTTTTTGTGATTAGGTAAGTTTCTCAGTAACTACAAGTGGTAGGTCAATGATATTTGGTATATGGGTTGGTCNCGATATTTTTCAACAAACTAGGTATACCGGTACAGAATCCAGCGTATCGATACGTATCGTTTTCCTGATTTCTGCTAAATTTCAGAATCAGTACCACCTAAATTCTTGAAATTTGCTGATTTTAGTATGGAAAAGTCAGAAAAAGGACAAACAAAAGTATTTAGCTATACGAAAACGAACACTCTTGTCTCACTTAAGAATATTTTACTATTTTATCACATAAAATAGTTAAAAAAAGAAGATTTGAATATGTTTTCAAATTGAGAAATCAGAAGACGATACGTATCGATAGGTATCACGATACGCTTGCGCTGTATCGATATATCATGATAAAATATTTTATTGACGATACTCATCCCTAGTGTATACATCATATCACTTAAAGCTTTGAAAGTGTATATATTTGACCAGTTTTAGCTGATTTTAGAGAGAAGATATGGTGGTATACATATATATGAATCGCCTTGTTTGTCTGTACACAATAACCTTTTAAGCACTACTCCTTCTACAGAACTAGAAGTATTTTAATGAAACTTTACACAAAGGAGGGACACTATTTGGACATGTACTTGATTGAATAACATTATTGATCAACATCATTAAAGGGGAGATAATTTGACTTTTCATTGATTTCTGCTGCAAAGGTACCTCCTCTGAAACTACTGGAAGGATTTTGAAGAAAATTTAATCGTATAAGAATTTTGTATCAGCAGAGGCCACCATTATTTTCTTAAATGATTTTCATTTAAAAAAGAGACTTGTATGCTATTTTTTTATAAAAATATTTTAAAAGTAACATAGGTTTAGCCGAAATGATATTGATGTTACCCATGTTCACAGCAATAATAAACTAAAATTTAGGGGCAATTTTTACTCTTGGCAATGCTAGCCTTTTATACATACTTTATTATCTATAAAAAGACAAATGGATTTGACACAAGTTGTACAATTCTACTTGTTTGATTTTCATTTAAAAAAAAGAGACTTGTATGCTATTTTCTGATAAAAAATATTAAAGTAACATGGGTTTAGCCGAAATGATATTGATGTTACCCATGTTCACAGCAATAATAAACAGAAATTTAGGGACAGATTTTTACTCTTGGCAATGCTAGGCTTTTATACATACTAGAATATCTAAAAAAAGACAAACGGATTTGACACAAGTTGTACAATTTTACTTGTTTCTAAGTATTGATTGTTTCAGTCCAACCTCTGTCCCATATTCTTGTTTATTTTTCCAGAGTTATGATGGTATAGAACACCTGATGATACCTATTGACAATTCTACATTATCTGAATTCCTGGAACAGCATCAACATTCATGATGAATGAATGCAATACACAGGAAACTTGTACTTATGTGATTCCTTGAGCAAGATCTAAGTTTTAATGCTTTAGATGGAAAAGTGATACTTTTATCTGACCTCTAAGAACCAAGAATGTAGTGTATACGGTGATCAGAAGATGTATGTACCAAACCAAAGAAAAAAGTTGACATTATGTAATCGTGTTGAAACCGTCATTTTGAAATATTATGAATAAAGAATGTTTTCTACGGGCATAAAATCTCCATCTATCCAAAGATTCATTTAATTTAATCTAGGGGAACAACACTAGTGTCAGTAGTTGAAATAGAATTGAGCAAGTGACGAACATCATGTAGCAATCTTAAGATTCTATGTTAATGGAATGTGTTAAATTATTTATGGTGATAAAAGATTATGTTAATTGTTTATATAAGTAAATATATTTAATATTTATAATTGATTCAGAAAATGGTAAAGAAATCAAATTGCTATTTATAGATATCCATGATATTGTATAGACATAAAATGAAATGAATTGTGTACAGTAAAGGAAACTAAATGTATACTGTGTCTAAATCATTTTAGCCATATAAGGAAAAAAAGACCAGGAATCTGTGAGCCCCTGCTTACTTGTAATACCCCCTCTCTCAACTTACAGCTTCTGATATACTGCATATTCTTACAATATCGCTTGACCATACAAAGCTTGTTGTATGCAGTTGTAGAGAAAAACAAGTCCAAAAATCTTTAAAAAAAAATTTCATGGAGGACTACAACGGGAAAAAAAAAGGAAAACAGCAAGTAGATGAGTGGATACCTGATGCAACTCGCCATACCAAATATCAAATAATTACTAATAACACAAGTTGAAAAATCGTTGAAAAAAATTCAACAAATGGACTAAAAAATAAAGTTATCATCTAACAAGAAGTTGACGAATGACTGACTTGAAAAGAGGACACACTCGCCATACCAAAGCTTTAGACCAAATATCAAACCATTACTACATACGCAAACCAAGAAATCTTTGACGAAAAGTGTTCTGGATGGACAGACAAAGGTAAAACAGTATACACCTCTATTTGGGTAAAAAAAGGGCGGTCTTTTTCCTGTTGAACAGGAACATTTATTTGTATGTGTGAAATCTTTTCGGTAAGATTGTATTTAAAAAGACTTTTGAATATGTATGAGATTTCATCAAACCAAGTTATTTTGTAGATTTGGTATATCCCTGAACTTTGTCAGGAATAAGGGGTACAATGTTTTCAGTCTTGTCAATGAGTGTGTATGTTAGTTCATATAAATTTATCACAAGTTTTGTATGGGCAATCCCTGTCAGGATACTACTTCCTGTTAACCTACCGGTACTTGTTTGACACTTTCAGCAGGGTGAGCTTTTGTCCTCACTTGGTGTCTGATGTCCTTCCTTCTGTGGTTTACATTTTGTCCTCTAGATTCAAACTTGGAGTTTGATCATTTTTTGAAACTTTACAAAATTGCTTGGTATGGCTTAAAAATGCTTCTTTTCATTTTTAGCTCACCAGATATAGCGGTGAGTTTTTGCCCTAATATGATTTCTTCTGTCAAAATTTCCTTTTGAACTTTTCATTCAAAGATCTTGTCTTTTGTATCCAAACTGGGTCACAATAAATCTATTGGTGCGATTTTAAGATTTTGACTATTATGTCTGCTCTCCATCCTATATTGAACATAGTTCAACGTTGAATCCTATGAGAAAACCATTCAAAGATTTCTGATACTACATTTATTGGCCTCTAATTACCAACCTCAGAGAGACAGTGGTTGTTAGAAGGTATACCTGTACTTCAAAAGAGGTGCCTGGCAATTCCACACCACCAGAGATGGCCCTGGTAACAAAATTCAGTATTTGACCCTATGGTAGTACATTCAAAGATCGCCTCTTCTGAAACCACAGATCCAATAGGAACCGAACTCGGTTGCTGATAGTTTTATGGTGGTTCCCTTTTAAAATTGTCCTCACACAATCCCAGATGTGGGCAAGCACAGAACATTATTTTACATTAGACCTTATGGCAGGGAATCTGCTTTTCTGCAACTACTAGGTCATTCACAATGGTCAGGCGCAGATTTTAGAAAGGACAAGCACCCCATTTAAAACCCGGTAAAGAATTTTGAGCAAACTTTTTGCTGGAAATTTCCAATTTTTCGATTAGTGTCTATCCAAAGGATAGATACATTATCCGTAGTTACCGCCCAGCTACTGGACTCAGTTGACCTCAAACCAACCTCACACAGTCAGACAATTGTGATCATACCCATGCAAAAAGAATCCTTATCAGGAAACCTTAAATACTTTTTCTGATCTCATAAAAAACTCTAAAACTTAATTGCCTTTTTTCATTGAACATTAGTTTGATTGCATGGACGTTTCAATAGTGGAATAGTTATTGAATAACAGGATGAATTTGCCATTCATGGCATTATTATGTTTAGATGTATGAATACAGAACGAGAATTATGAATGACAAATGCTTTCTTAAATGTTAATCTCAGAAGCGTCAATATAAAATGTAACGATGTGACTGTTTTTGAAATAAATCCTACAATGCATTGAAAATACCCATCAATTCAGTAGTTTAAAGAACAGTCGATTATTTACAATCTTTGGATGACATAATGTTTGTTTACATTTGAAATTGTCAAATAGATTTCTCGGCCGTATGTTAATTTTCATTCCATTCTATACTCTCCCAACATTTCCTAAAACTTGCAATTTCAAAACAGATCCAGTATCACAAAGTCATTGTTTATGTGGGTTGTTTATTTAGTTCAAAGAATGAAAATTTACGGCTATTCCACGCAGGCTGTTACATTATACTTGTTATGAAACGAACAGAAGAATAAGAGTAAGAATATTTTATTCACCAATCACGGGCCCATAATAGGCAAAGAATTAGACAAATTAACAATGATTATGTTTGCATAGGTGTTTTCTCCGAGGTCCAAGTTGAGCATGCTTTTAATGGCCGACTCAAAACTTGTACTGAAGTTGTGCATTATAAGTTATGTCAAGATACGTAGTCTGATGCAACGACCGGTTAGGCATGACTAGATTTGAACAATGATTAGTCGGGGTGTTGCGTCTGTTGATTGCCCTTGATTGAACAATGTTCAGTCCAGGGTGTTTTGTGTTGATAATAAAGCTTGAAAATAAATGTCATTTGAGTATTTCAGTCATTTTTCAATAGCATACAAACTTATATCTCAGCAAAAACTAAGATCCATGTTTGCACAAAGAACTTGGTACAGTTAATCGTATTTCTTGGACAAATTATTATCTACATAAACAACGGTGCGTTACTGAGGTCTTGTCAGCTTTTGTGTCTTGGTCACCACTCACAAATCTTCCATTACTTGTTGACCTTCAGAAAAAAATGGTCCTTTTTATCTGTCTTTTTAGCTCACCTGACCCAACGGGTCAGTGTGAGCTATTGCCATCACTTGGCGTTCGTCGTCCGTTGTCTGTCTGTTAACTTTTCACATTCTCATCAACTCCTCTGAAACCACTGGAGCAAATTCAACCAAACTTTACAGGAATGATGTACTAAAGGTCCTTTACAAAGTTTGCTCAATTCGTTCCGATCCGACAAAAAACATGGCCGCCAGCGCGGAACTTAGGTTTAACATTGGACCCTATAGGAAAAATCACATTTTCATCTTCTCCTCTGAAACCACTGAAGCAAATTCAATCAAACTTTACAGGAATGATGTACTAAAGGTCCTTAACAATGATTGTTCATTTTGTTCCGATCCGACAAAAAACATGGCAGCCAGCACGAAACATGGTTTAACATTGGACCCTATGGGAAAATCACATTTTTATCTTTTGCTCTGAAACTACTGAAGCAAATTCAGCCAAACTTTACAGGAATGATGTACTGAAGGTCCTTTACAAAATTTGCTCATTTTGTTCCGATCCGACAAAAAACATGACCGCCAGCGCAGAACTTAGGTTTAACATTGGACCCTATGGGAAAAATCACATTTTCATCTTCTCCTCTGAAACCACTGAAGCAAATTCAACAAAACTTTACAAGAATGATGTACTAAAGGTCCTTAACAATGATTGCTCATTTCTTTCTGATCTGACGAAAAACATGGCCGCCAGCACCGAATATGATTTAACATTGGACCCTATGGAAAAATAACATTTTCATCTTCTGCTCTGAAATGGCTGAAGCAAATTCAACCAAACTTCACAGGAATGATGTATTGCCAAACTTCACAGGAATGATGTATTGAAGGTCCTATACAAAGATTGCTTTTGTTCTGATCCAACAAAAACATGGCTGCCAGCACGGATCTTAGGTTTAACATTGGACCCTAAGGGAAAAACCACATTTTCATCTTCTGCTCTGAAACCACTGATGCAAATTCAACCAAACCTTACAGAAATGATGTAATAAAGGTCCTTTACAAAAATTGCTCGCTTCTTTCTGATCCGATAAAAAACATGGCCGCCACTGCAGAACTTAGGTTTAACATTGGACCCTGTGGGAAAAATCACATTTTCATCTCCTCTGAAACTGCTGAAGCAAATTCAACCAAACTTTACAGGAATGATGTACGGAAGGTACTTTACAAAATTTGCTCATTTAATTTCGATTTGACAAAAAACATGGTCTCCAGTGCAGAACATAGTTGAAAATCGTAGCGCGGTATGTGAAAACCATACATTTCATTATCTTCTCTGAAACTATTCAAGCAAATTTAACTAAACTGTGTTGGAATGGTGTATGGAAGGTCCTTTGCAAAGATTTTCAATAGGATCAGACAAAAAACACTTGTGCCAATGGAGAACATAGCTTAACATTAGACCTCATTTGTAAAATACATCTTTTTTGGTCGTACGTGGCATAGAAGCATTTTGTCAGGGGAGCGATACAGGCTGAGCCTCTGAGCCTCTACTTTTCTGATGTCATCAGATTAGACACATAGAAAAAATGTATACACATGCATAGAGACAAGTAATGATTCACAGCATACATGTACATTGACAGTACATAATATTTCAAAAGATCAGATGCTGATCATTGCCATTATAGACACTAATCCACCAGTCTCTTTGGGACTTTGATTAGCTCACCTGGTCATGCCATTGTTAGCTTTTGCCATCACTTGCCGTCTGTTGTTGGTCTGTCCTTCATCATTTGCTCACTTTCAAAATCTTCTCCTCTAGAACCACTAAGCCAAATAGAACCAAACTTCAACTGTATCTACATACAAATTTTATATTTTCTATGTCCTAGGTCAAACAAAATGGCTGCCATTACTAAAAAAAACTAGAGCTGTCGCCGAATGGCAACCAATTATGCCCCTGCTCATTGAACCATGAATCAATATGGCAAGTGCAAATTTAAGTGTGTGTTGACACAATACAGGTGTTGACTGAGTACAAGCATGGCCACAATGATATGCCTCCCCTTTTTCTAAAATATATTAAAGGGAAGTTCTGAGCCCGAAAATCAATTCTATGGGTGCTAGGCAATCTTCCAGTAAAGTTTCGTCAATTTTGAGGCACTTTTAATTTTCTCGCCTTTTTCCAGTTTCCATGGCAAGGGCAGCCATTTTGAAAATTCTGTGACCCAATATCATTTCTAAGGGTGCTACACATCCTTCTTGTAAAGTTTCATCAAATTTGAGGCACTTTGAATTTTCCCGCCTTTTTAGCTCACCTGGCCTAAAAAGCCAAGTGAGCTTTTGCCATCACCTTGCGTCCGTCGTCCGTCCGTCCGTCAACAATTTCAAAAATCTTCTCCTCTGAAACTGCTGGATGAATTGTAACCAAACTTGGCCTGAAGCATCACTAGGGTATGCAGTTTGAAAATTGTGTTCGATTAGTCCGTAGATCAAACAAGATGGCCACTATTACTAAAAATAGAACATAGGGGTAAATTGCTGTTTTTTGCAAATAACTCGAAAACTGTTACAGATATCAAAAATCTTAAAAAAAGTAAAAATGATCAGCATGGCAAGATCTACCTGCCCTGCAATTTTGAAGAAAATTTGAAAACCCGTCTTGGAGTTATTGCCCTTTTTCTGTAAAATTTTATTAATTTTTTATCAGAAAAACTTCAAGAGATAGAAGTCAACTTTAAATTGCAAAAATGTTCAGCATCTCAAGATCTACCCACCCTGAAATTTTGAAGAAAATCCAAAAACCCTTGTAGGAGTTATTGCCCTTTTTTTCAGAGAATTTTCATTTGTTCATTTGTTATTAAAATTTTCGTATTTTTCATCTTTTATTTCCAAAACTTCAGTGGATGAAGGTTAAGTGTAAATTGATAAAATGATTGCCATGCTGTGGAGACTTCAAAACAGGCGTTGAAAATTATTCGTTGACCGACATTTTTAAAATGGCCGCCCCAAAAAAGGCGGGAAAATTCAACATTGTCCGATTTCAATGCAATTTGGTTTCCAAATAGATATTGATGTCGCAACTTCAAAACTGATGTAAGAAATTGTTCGTTGACCACCATTTTCAAAATGGCCACCAAAAAAGGCTGGAAAATTTAACATTGTCCAATTTCAATGAAATTTGGTTTCCAAATAGTTAATAATTTAGCAACTTCAAAACTGATGTTAAAAATTGTTCGTTGACGCCATTTTCAAAATGGTTGCCAAAAAAGGCAGGAAAATTCAACATTGTCTGATTTCAATGAAATTTTGTTTCCAAATTGATATTGATGTTGCAACTTCAAAATTGGTGTTGAAAATTGTTTTTTGAATGCCATTTTCAAATGGCTGCCAAAAGAGGCAGGAAAATTCAATGTTGACCGATTTCAATGAAATTTGGTTTCCAAATAGATATTGATGTTGCAACTTCAAAACTGATGTTGAAAGTTGTTCGTTGACTGCCATTTACAAAATGATGTGTGGACTTCAAAACTGGTGTCGAAAGTTGTCCTTAGCAAGAATGTTTTTTGTCAAAAAAGCCCAACAAAGAAATATAGTAAAACATGATCAGACTTTAAATACAGTTCAAGATATTCATGGTGTTCAAGCAACGAAAGTTTGAGAGACTGTAGAACAACTGTATAACTTACAATGTTACCTTGATTGTGGAAACTGAAAGCCAGGTGAGCAATACAGGCTCCTGGGAGCCTCTGGTTTCAGTTTCCATGGCAACCGTGGCCATTTTAGAATATTGCAAAAGATGTGTGTGCACATCTACTTATTGTAAGTAAGATTCCTTTGAAGTTG
>MJUU01039130.1:9267-22022 GCA_002080025.1 Modiolus philippinarum
ACATTTAGTAAGTGAATTTCTTTCAAACGGTGCAACTGAGCGTTTTGTGCAAAGAGGCGCCAGCTTGAAGGCCGCACGGTGACTTCAAGATGAAGAACAATTATGAAAATGATGTTCCATTTATTTAGTCTTACCATGTGTAAGGGTTTTGTCACAAGTACAGTACGTCATATCCATTTATTTGTTCAGTTTTCTTTTTCTGAGCAGATTCAGATCAAAAAAGTATTTTAATCAAATATAATAATAAAAACCTTTTGCTTTATTTACTAATAATTTTCTAAATTTGTTTGCTAAGATGAAAAAGATTTGCGAAGAAAATTTATCTAGTGATACAGTGAAAATTGTCTAAACGAAACAAAATGTGAAGACTCTATGAAAAATGTCTGTATATTTTCAACATGTCTACTTCTATCCCAAAGGGTTTTGTTCAGACAGGCTTCACTATATACCGATAATAGTTTTTTTTTTTTCATCCATCAAAGATAGGAAGACTTCAACGTAAGGTTTTACAATGAAAAAATTCAAGCAAGATGAAGTACAAGACTCGTCATGCATAAAAAAAAACGATTGATTACAATTTAGCATTGTTTCCGTTAAATATATATTGCAATTTTCAGCCCTTTCGGATACAACAAAATAAAAAAACAATCACCCGAAAAATACAGCTACCTTTTTTTTGTTGTGAAATGATAGTGTATATAAACATATATAATTATGCCTATTGGTCTCATGGGTTTGCTAAGACACACAGCACAGATGAAAAAAAACATCATAAATCCTAAGCATTCGTACAGCAGTATGCGATAAAAGCCCCGGAGTTCGATAGTTACAGTATTGAAGAATTGGCAAATCTCATAACGATTTTTAGTGGATATCCAGCGCAGAAACTTGCTCTATGTCTAGAAAAAACACATTTGTTAACTATGAACTGCAGATTTCTCCGAGATTCTTTTTAATAGTTAATTAATCTGTTTTCTTCCAGGAAGGGAGCATGTCCCTGTGATGAAAGCCAATGCTAACGCCTGAACCAGTATTAAAATCATTTGTTTTGGTTTTTTAGACATTTTTCAAAAAATTAAGATATTGATATAATCAAACACCCTTTTTCAGTTTTTAGTTCAGTATAATAATACAGTTATTGCCTTTAATTGACTTCAGATAATATCCAAAATTATTTAATCTCGAAAAGGTTATTTTTCCTCGATCCTACGGACCTCGGAAAAATAACCTTTTCTTGATTAAATAATTATGGATATTATCCTCAATTAAAGGCCATAATTGTATATTATGACGAAGTCTGTTTGAGCGTAAAGACTGTTGTGCCGTTGTTCATAATGTTATTGGAGATTTTCATATGACTTTTCTTCATTGTTACCATTGTTCTCATATTAGAATTTTTTTTTTTTTTCGATCAAATTTTGTTGTAGTCGAATAATGCCAAAAGTTGGCTGTTGACGGGCGTATCTTGGCGAAGCAATTTATTGTTAGTATATTCATACTTATAGACTAAATGTTTATTGCTATTTTTTAGGTATTTATATCTGCCTTAATTCTATTGTATTGGTTGAATTTGTTGGGATAGACAATCTTAGCAGCTCTTTTGGATTAATGTTATTCCTACGAGGTTTTGTGGCTTTACTTGGAGTACCTGCAGCAGGTAACATGTTTCTAATTTAATATTTAAGGTGGTATGGGTCTAAAAATTGTCAGATAGAATTTTCTGATATTTTATAACTTACCATTATTAATGCATACAAAATATAAAATAAATTAATATTTAAGGTGGTATGGGTCTAAAAATTGTCAGATAGAATTTTCTGATATTTTATAACTTACCATTATTAATGCATACAAAATATAAAATAAAATTGGGGTCACCTGCCAAATAAGAATGAAATCTGTCATGTAAAAATCAGATATATTGGTTGAAATGAAAGGGACAAATAGCGATTTTTAACAAATTTTCAATTTATTTTAGCTACATCAGATAGAATTGTTTAACATTTGGTAAATTATTAGATAATATACATTGTACTTGTCTTCGAATTTCATGACAAAAAATTGGAGGTCACCAAACTCATTTTTTAGTAAAGGGCGAAACACTGATTGTTTTCCTATCATTTTCATATGAATAATCTCCCCTTAATAGGACAGAATTTTGAAGAAAGGTTCAATATTAGTTGTGGTAACCCAATGACATGATCAATCGCTAGTAAAAAGAATTACATGTAATAACTTTTCCGAAATAATCTTTAATCAAGCTCACTATCTCATTCTAGTAAGATGCTTTTGTAGTATTTTTTTAATATAAAAGTATGTGCAGTAAGCTTATTAATAAAATAATAAAGTGGGTTTGATGTATTCTCGTTTAAAAAAGTTATTCATTATATTTAGAGTGAAAACATTAAAAAAAAACATGTCACTATTTGAATGTTAAAATTTGAAAATGGGTGATATTGAATTCTAGCATGACATGCTTTAAGCACCTTGATCTGACAAGAGGTATAAAAAGTGATAAACTTAAGAACAAAGGACAAAGACGACGTCATTACAATTTCCAAATTATTTCCACCTCAAAAAAATGATTTTCTTCCTTATAACTGCATGCCAAAGGCGACCATGCCAATGACGCCACGTTCAAAGATCACAACTTATTCTGATTTGATGTTAACAATGGGAAAAGCAAAATATGATGACAATTATAGGCAACCAAAGGTCTCATCAGTGCGAAAACCATATCGTAATTATTATAATTCAGAGAGACTACAGTTTATAAATGTCTTACACCGTTAATGTAGTTTTGAACCGTTCGTTATTAGCGGGATCAAATAACCAAAAATGGACAGCCCGATGATTGATTTCTTTATTTATTGAACAAATGACCAAAGCAAGGATGCATTTTTTTCAGGTTATCTGTTTGATATCACAGGAAGTTATAACAGTACCTTTTATTTGGCCGGTGTTATTATAATTCTATCAGGGATTCTTATATTGATCGGGTACGCTGTTAAACAACGTCGTCAAAAAGTGAACTGTAATGGGGTATCTGATTGAAAGTAAAAGGTATTGGAGTACAGAAGAAAATCCATTCCGAGCAACCATTGTTCGAGTAGGTGGCAGCAAGCTTCCAAAGTCTGACAAGAAGAATGACATCAAAAGAAGAGCGACATCACCAGAAATATTCTGAATTATAGGCTCTGTAAGTCTCGTTTTATTTTAAACTTCCGGGACCAAAACTTGTACCCGAAGGGTACATTTTAAACAAAAACATATGACGTTTAAAGCCGAAAATTTGAACGTCATAATCCTGCAACGTCATATTTTGGCGGGAAACGTTTTCAAATTGCAATTTTATCGTGATTTCTCGGTGTCACATGACGAGACTTACAGACCCTATTACATCAAAAATTGAAAATAGAAAAATAGAAAATTTACAATTGATAACCGACATTACATGGTGCTTATGAAATGTATAGAAATTCGGATGGTTTTTTTTAGATATTAAAAAGCAATTCTTAGAATATTCTGTTTGTTTTTATTTTTCGTGTGATTTTAAATAGCGAGACATTGACTTATTATTCTAAATACAGAACATTCATCAATACCCTGTCGGAGAATATCATTTAAAAACTTTCACAAATGTGTTTCATCACAAATAAATAACGTTTATATTTGTCATGATTTACTTTACACGTGTAGGTAATCTTTTCTACATTAACCCTTTCGCTGCCACGAGAAATTTGTGTAAAGTTTGCTTCAGTGCCAAGCATTGTTTTGCTTGTTTTGAAAATAGAACACAGAAACGTTGCTTTACTGTGACGTTAACAATGAGAGAGCGTCATCAGTACACAAATCACTTCAAAATAAAAAAAAAATGGGTACAAAAAGAGAAAAAAATACCAGCCCCAAAAAGATAAATAAAAAAATATGACTAAATATAAATAAAAACAAAAACAAGCAAATTAGACACAAACAACGAACTGTTTTGGTCACCGGTTTAATGAAAATATAATAAGTATGCATGGATTATACGACAAAACCATTTGGTCGCACATGTACGTCCAAAGTACGCACATAAAGCTGACGTCACTGACGCTATTGTCATGGTGGCTGCTAGACGTCATGAAAAACAACATCGGCCTAAAATCGGCCTACTGGCACTCAACGTAGTATTTACTGATCGGCCCAAAATCGGCCCATGGCACAGAAAACGTTAAGGGTTTGAAAAACAACAATAAAACCGTTGTTCCTTTGCTTGGTTTTACCATGTATTTCTAGAGATTTTGTCTCATTTGCATTTACTCTATATCCCTTCATTGTTATTTTTGAAACCACCATTCAACCATTTCAACTACAAATGTCATTTTCAAACTGCCCTTGACAATTTATCTTACTTTTAATCTTTCCAAGACTATATCATATTTCCGGAAGGGTAAAACCTTCTTTATATTATGTCAATATTTTATTATACATCTTTTAGATTTGACAGACCATTACAATGTTTCTGTTTCACAAATAACTAAATACCGAAGTTACTGTGAATTTGTTTTCTGCATATGCGCATTTCGACAACTTATGTCTCTTCAGTGCAGATAAAATCTAAACGTTTGGAAGCAATCAAGTGAGAACAGATATCTTTGGATAGATCCACAGTTTATAACCGGACTGACTAACACCGACTGTGACTAAACTGGACTTTTCACGGGTGCCACGCGTGGAGCAGATCTTGCTTACCCTTCCGGAGCACCCAACGATACCTCAGTTTTTATAGGGGTTCACACTGCTAGTGCTTTAGTTTTGTGGCGTTCTTGTTTATTTTTGTTTATTTGTTATGTCTTTGTCATACTGTCTCAATTCGTGTTGCTGTGAATTGCCGTGATTTTGGATTTATGATTGTTAGAATTTCCCCTTTCCTCGTTCTTGCTTCGGTATTCGTTTGCCGATGTATTAGAGATTATGCATGAATAGTAAAACGGAAATCTCCTTCGAGTCTTGCCAGTTTACATTGGTCTTATGATAAACCTGATATATCAATGTTTAACTGGACGTATCATTTATCTGTGTTTAGTGGGTATGTGGTGTCTTTGGTCTTCCGTCTTCTGGTGTTCTTGCTTTTGTCTTGTCTCTGGACTTTGATTCATATAATCTTGCGCTTTGTTCCTTCGGTATTCTACTGCCGTTGTTTATCAAATTACCTCAAATAATTTTAATTCTAAGATCTAAGTGGTGATAGTTTTACACCGAAAGTTTTATATCCTTTATTGTTTTTACGTGAAAAATACAGTAAAATGCTGGAAATGGCCCCTTTGACAGAAAATGCATATTTTCACAATGTATTTCAAAGGCTTGATATTTTACTTTGTTATTTGTGCTTCGAACATATTTCAATTTTGGTTTTAAAATGTTTTGGTTTTATCTGCGCTGAAGAGACAAAAATTGTCAAGATGGCCATCTGCAGATTAATTTCGGTATTTTGTTGTTTAAGAAATAAGTTATATTTATTGCAATCCATATCCAAATTTCTGTTTTAAAGCAAATATGATGGTGCTGTATAAGGCTATTTAGAGCACCTGATGTCACTAGAGTTACACTGTTAGTGCTTTAGTTTTTATTGTTGTAGTTTTAGTGTTTGCGTTTTGTGGTTGTGTAGCGTCTTTGGTCTTCCGTCTTCAGGTGTTCTTGCTTTTCCCTTGTCTCTGGACTTTGATTTCTGTCAACTTGTTCTTTGTTCCTTAGGTATTCTACTGCCGTCGCTTCAGGTTTATTTTTTCTCTTTCATTTTTTAAATTGTTTGACTTCTGGTCTTCAAAATGTAAAACTGTTATGTAATATCAAAATGTGCAGCACTCAGATATTCAGATTAACTATAATTTTTATATTTAATCATTCAGTGTAATTCTGCTATCTTTCTACTGATGCTTTGTATATAAATTACCTGTGCAATGTAATGCAATGTATACCAATATCATGTTAAACTATTAGCGTCATAGATCAGTCACGTGACTCAAGTGGCTACCTGTGGATTGTCGTATTTGATACATAGAAATATAACGATAGCTTGTAGAAAATAGAAAATACCAAGATTTAAAATTGCGTTCTTTAAAATGTACAACTATGTGCTTATTCTACATAAATTTCTCTTTCTTTCGGTATAATTATTTTGAGAATCGGAAGAGGTTTAGTCTCGTCAAAATTGATTCTAAAATTTCACATATTTTCACATGTATTCCCTATTTAATGCATTGTAAATATCGTATTTTTTGTGAAGTATCCCCTTTTTAGAACTTAATTGCGAGAGAACTAATACACTTTTCTAATTTGTACAACTATGTGGTAAAAAAAGATAAACTAGGCTATCTGTCGGTGTAATTCTTTTCACTTAAGACAAAGATCTTATCTCGTCAAAATCGATTTGAAAATCGACATTTTCACTGATTCTACACCAGACACCAGACAATATGGCGACAGCTAGATTGTGATGACCCA
Organism: Modiolus philippinarum; assembly: GCA_002080025.1. NCBI lineage: Eukaryota > Metazoa > Mollusca > Bivalvia > Mytilida > Modiolidae > Modiolus > Modiolus philippinarum. Next base: position 15,754 of record MJUU01039130.1, read on the forward strand.
ACAACATTAATTGTCATTCATAATATTTTGCTTGTCAATATTTTAAGATACAATTACTTTTAAAATGAACAATTTATAACTATTTAAAATACACACAAAAAAAAAATCGAAAAAACATTTTTGATCAGAGCAGACTGATTATGGTTCAATTGTTTTATGACCCATGACAGCCACCCCTGATGTTGATTGTGCTAATAAACAATTTTCACCTGTGATACCTGTGGCTTAATTACGTAAGAATTGACATGGTGATGATCTGCATCACGTGTGTAACAAATGTGTGTTGTGTAGTCAACCACTATGATAAATTGTATTTTGTAGCAAGGATGTATATGAAAGTCTTTGTTTGAAGCATTCGCTTATTTTTGTTACGTGTATTCCCAATGATCATTTTATAATAATGCTTTATATTGGTTATTCTTTTATTTTTTACATTTTATTAACCTTATGTAACATTTAAAAATATTTTTAAAGTATACATATGATATTATATATCATGACAATCACTATCGTTTACTCGTTAAATAATACACAGGTACCAGTACAATTCACGTTAACCAGTTCGCATATGACCGACAGAGTTACATTTCCTAAAAAAGTCGCTAATAGCTTAGTATGGTTAACTTAAAGATGTCCGCTAGACGATTGAGAATTAAAAAGCTATAACTGTTGAAACTATTTTTTTTTATTCATGGTAAATAAGTATGCTTTATAATCGTAGAGTTAACCGAAAAATAGGAATAAATTTAATTAAGTGTGATTTGTGCACCGAGCGACAAAAACATTTTACCTGTATGAGACTAGGTTTGTATATCGAACGACAAAAACATTTTACCCGTGTGAAATAAAAAATCTAGGTTTAGACAATATTATGGCTTTGCCATTTAACACAATCTAGGCACACAGAAACTATAGTTAGTTGTCATATAAGCGGGAGGTTGACGCATCATTAAACCTGGTTTAACCCACCATTTTATTTATAAAATGCCCGTTCCAAGTCGGGAATATGACGGCTTGCCAAAAATGTTCTGTGTTGTATTGTGTTTCCCTGATTCAGTCGAATGTTATATGGATTTTCCTTACTGGTCTCTTCCTTTAATCGATTCCGACTTTTGTTGTCACTTTTATTTGTAGAGATGGATTTTTCGACAACTTAGGTCTCTTCAGTGCAAACAAAAATAATAATTAAAAACCCAAAAACCAAACCTTTAAAAGCTAACCTTAAGGGATTTAAAGTAATTCTAAGTTACATAATCTCACTTTTAATACACATTATTTTCCTCAGCTGTCTTTTTAGCTAACCTGGCTCCGCCAGGGTGAGATTTTGTCATCACTTGTCAAAAATCATGTCCTCTGAAACCACTTCGCCAGATGAAACCAAACTTCAACTGGATCATCAGAAGGGCATGTAGATTCAATTATAATATTTGCTATGTGCTTGGTCAAACAGCATGGCCGTCGTTACAAAAAATGGAAAATAGGGGTAAATTGCAGTTATCAGCAAATATCGCGAAAAACCAATACAGATATCAGCAATCTGACTGAGGTAAAAATCACCAACATGACACGATCTATCCAGCCTGAAAGTTTTGAAGAAAATCTGATGACCCATTTAGAGTTTACTGCCCTTTATTCATAATTTAATCAATATCGTGATGTAACTACAACAGATAGAGGTTAAGTTTGATAACAGAAATGTTGAGCAGATCAAGATCTACACACATGTAGATTTTGAAAAAAATCCAAGTACTCATATAGGAGTTAAGGCCCATTATTGGTAATTTTTTTCAGGATTTTATACCTTTTTTCTTACATTTCAAGAACACTTTTTAGATAGGGATCAAGTTTAAATTGCAAGAATGTTCAGCATGTCAGGGGCTACATTTTATAAACCATGTTGAGATTGCCCTACCTCTTCCAAGATGTCCGCCATCGGGAACTTAGTTTACATTTTGACCTTACGGGAAACAGCTTCTAAGATATCACTCTGAAAACAATACTAGACCAATTCGAAGCAACCTTGGTCACAACAGTCTTTCGTTGGACCCTTTAAAAATGTGTCAGTCAATAACACATTACATCCAAGATGTCTACCAGCGGGGAACATAATTTAAAATTGGACCGTAGTCGAAAGCATTCAAAGAATTTCTCCTCTGAAACAAAGACGTCAATTTTATCCAAACTTGGTAACAATGGTGCTTGGTTGGTCCCAATTAAGAATATGTTGGGTTAGTCCACACTTCTGCCAAGATGGCTGCCAGCTGGGAACTTAGTTTGAAATTGTACCTACCAGAAATCACATTCTTAATATTTTTCCTCTGAAACTACTAGGCCAACTGGAACAAAAATTGGACACTATAGTCCTTAGTTTGCACCTTTGAAAAATGTGTCCGGCAAGTCTGCAACTCGGGCATAATGGCCCCCAACAGGGAACATAGTTTATCACTGACCCTATGAGAAATCATTCAAAGATTTTCTCCTCTGAATTAACAAAGCCAGTTGGATTCAGACTTGGTCACAATAATTCTTAGGTGGTCAGCTTTAAAAAAATATGTCTGGTAAGTCAGCACTACATCCAAGATAGCGGCAAACGGGGAACTCAGTTTAACATTGTACCTTTTAGAAAAACGCATTCAAAGATCGTCTCCTCTGAAACTACTAGTATCAGGCCAATTTTAACCGAACTTGGTCACAATAGTCCTTAGTGGGCGCTTTTTGAAAAAAATGATTTTGCAAGTCCGCATTACATCCAAAATGGCTGCCAGTGGAGAGTATATTTTAACTTTTAACCCTATGGGAAACATTCAAAGATTTTCTCCTCTGAGCCAATTGGATCCAAACTTAGTTACAATATTCCTTGCATGTGTTTTCAACTCGTTATATTTTTACATATAAAAATAATCATTGGTTGTCACTGTTGAAATAAGGGAGATAAATTATGAAATGCTAATTTCTCTGGTGATATCCTTCCAAATTATCTTCCTTGTGAAATTTCTGTGTTCTGTATATCCAGCTACAGATTTCAAACATATGAGTTTTAGTTCTCCCATTCGTAATGAAAATGTTGTAAAATGTAAAAGGAATAAAAATTCTAAATACTTTTGAACTTTCTTTACACTTTAAATAAAATAATTATTGTGTTAGATTTATAAACGTATGAAACCTAAATGAACAAGTTTAAAACAAAAATTGAGGAATAATACCAATGAGACACATTAAAGCTGAAGATCGTTGTTTCCTCTACCGGATTTGACATGTTCAATACGGTGGTTGTCTCATAAAAAAACATGAAATGCTTACTCTACCGGATTTGACATGTTCAATACGGTGGTTGTCTCATAAAAAAAACATGAAATGCTTACTCTACCGGTGCACATGTTCTCACACATGTTCATCAATGTCGGTGTTCATTTTTCTTTTCTGTGTTATATGGTTCGCTTTCTTTTTCAGATGTTGCCATTGACCTTTGTTCGTTTTTATACATAAAATTCGGTTCTCACTTATGGGTCATAACGCCCCATTACCAAAAAAACCCAACTTATTGTCAAAACGCCCCCTTTCAAAAAAGCCTAAATTTCTTGTCAAAACACCCCCTACCTAAAACGTCCGATCTTTGGTCAAAACGACCATCCTTTCCAATAGTGGTGTAACGATACACCGATATATCGATATATTACGATTTTTCAACAAACTAGATATACCGGTACGGAATCCAGCGTATCGATACGTATCGTTTTCTGATTTCTGCTAAAATTTCAGAATCAGTTCCACCTAAATTCTTGAAATTTTCTGATTTTGGTATGAAAAAGTCAGATAAAGGACAAACAAACATATATAGCTACATGGAAATGAACACTCTTGTCTCACATAAGAATATTATACTATTTTATCACATAAAATAGTTTAAACAAGAAACTTTAAAAATAAAATCAAATTGAGAAATCAGAAGACGATACGTATTGATACGTATCACGATACGCTTGTGCTGTATCGATATATCATGATACAATATTTTATTGACGATACTCATCCCTCGAAGACAATCGTAGAATTACTTGCCAAAATTCCCCATACCAAAACGCCTCACCTAATGTCAAAGCGCCCCTGTCAAATAGTCTAATAGAGAATCAATACACCCATTACAATAGTAATCCATGAAATGAAAAAAAAAAAACAAAAACAAAATGGCAGTAAATTCTTTACTACGATAAAGACAACGACTTTTCAGTTTACACCCCCTTAAACTGGTCATGAAATGTCAATACACACTTATGCAGTATCGGAAATTTTCAAAACCTTTTAAACCCTTCAATAAATTTTATAATACAATAACTTGTAGATTTTTACATCGACAACTTGCTGTGAGACCTCTACAAATTTAAACTATGATAGATTATCCATATGAAAATTTCTCCAAGGAACAAGTACATCATAACTGAAATATATAGAAAAAAGAAGGGAAACGGGGAATGTGTCAAACAGACAACGCCCCAAAGGGGAATAATAACAACTCGTAGCCACCATAAGATCTTCAATGAACGGTGAGAAAACCCCACACCCAATGGCAGGTCGGAGTCGGCCCCTGAATAAAGAGTAATCAAGTTCAGCGAAATAAGCATCATCCTAGACTCCTATAGACNACCTGCTGCGGCGGGGTTAAACTAGTTTTATTGGGCCCAAACCTTCCCCCTATAGCCAATGTGATAAATCAAAAAAACAATCGTAACAACAGTAAAATTCAGTTGGCAACAGGACTGAGTCAATTTTAAAAAATGAAACTGAAAGAACTAAATATACGGACATAAACATGAAATCACAAGAGACTACTACCAGTTAACTGACATGCCAGCTTCAGACCCATTACCAAGTGACAAAGTAAGTTATGTATCCTCAGTATACAACTACAACCAAGATCCCTTCCTGTGAGGAGTTTAGCATAAGTTCATGTGAATGTTATATATAGCATATATAACATTCACATGAACTTACAGTTTTAGTAAAAAAGATATATGATGATGAAGATAATGCCAACATTCAGTCATTGTCCAAGTATCATGTACCACCATAAAACTGCTATATAGATAACAGTGTTCTATAATTAATTTCATTAAACGTTAATTACATTGTTTGTGGCTAAATACTGACGTAAATTTGCCTACATTGGTAATTTTCCTAGGTTAAATGTATCATGGCTATCGTTGGGGTAATCGATTCAGCAGACCATATGTTTTGGTAAAGGAACATAGATGAAGATATTAGAAGTAAACCTAACGATGCAAGTAAAACAAAAGAGGTAAATTACAAAAATGTCAGTTCAGAAACAGAACAAAAACAAAAAAAAACGAAGAAAGACATGAGAAACAATACAACAATAACAAACATAGCATCTATAGCTAAAGCACTGAGAGTGTTAGCAATGACATCTGGTACAATGCAGTCATCATTTAGAATTGTCTTATGTATTAACATCTGACACTTAAAGTGATAAAATCCTTAATATATAAACGTCACATTTTCCCCCAATGATTCCAGGTAACTATTATTTTATATATGCATAAGCATCTCAAGTGCATATAATACATTGCCAACTGTTCTCTTTATTTCGGTAAATGGATTTCCAATATTTTTATTTTATCTGTACTGAAGAGACATAAGTCACGGGGGTTTTGCTACGTCACACGCACGGATACTGTAACATTATAAGGGCTCGCTTCGCGTTTGTTTGTCTATTTTTATGATGAAATAAAACCAATGGTAAGCAAACTGAATGAAGGCACCTCATTGAACATTTTAGCACAAATACTCCACGTAAAAACCTACCAGTTATGTAAACACTTCTGTACAGTTGAAAATCGGGGCACGGATATAGGTGGCATCGCACCAATCATGCTTGATTTCTACTAACCAATATGCAATATGTCCGAGTTTTTTTTATTGTAAATACTCTAAAATTATAAAATAACTTCCCTGGTAAACATTTATATATCTGCAGAAGGTTCTTTTGTTGATATCGCATAAAAACTGACGCACGGATACTGTTAACATAGAAATAGGTACGGATACTGTTGCCATCGTTTAAAAGCTACACATTTATTTGATAGAACGTTATTGATATTGTTGGGGAAAGGCTAGTGATTTGTGGCTGTATTCTCGAATGATATCATTTTTTTCGAAACAAATCCGATATAAACTTGATAACTGGGCGTTTGGTGCAAAAAATCATAGATGTCCCTACATCTATGCCAATGAGATAAATTGTATTAGCCACT
>MJUU01039133.1:2080-21960 GCA_002080025.1 Modiolus philippinarum
ACAATAGGGATACCTATGTGGACTAATTGTGCACCACTTTTAGCAGATTTGTTTCTGTATTCATACGAAGTCATGTTCATGCAAGGGCTAGTTCAGAAAAAGACAAAAAGAAAAAGTTGCGGACAAAAAGGAAAATTTGCGGACAAAAAGCAAAGCGGACAAAAAGCAAAGCGGACAAAAAGTGGCGGACTAAAAGCAAAAGTTGCGGACGAAAAGCAAAAATTGCGGACAAAAAGCAAATCGGACAAAAAGCGACGGACAAAAAGCAAAAGTTGCGGACAAAAAGCGCCATTTTGCGGACAAAACGGAACGGCGGACAGAAAGCAACACGCGGACAAAAAGCACTGTATCACACGATTATAAAGCACTAATAGCAGCATGTTATTTAAATCTTTTAAATTGTGGTTACATATCAAAAATAAAATAGTTAGATGCAAGCACACTATTTGAAAGTTTTATCCCAATTAACAAAGGAAATAGGAAGCACAAGGAGGAAAACAAAAAATAACAGAAAAGAAAACTATATGCAAGCACAGCATTGGCATGAGCTGCCCTCAGGGTCTCATGTTTGAATTGTTCAAGAGACGTTTCTTGTCGACACCTGTCAGGCAACTCATACCAAATCTGTGCTGCATTGTATCTAAAAGATTTAAGGCCATACCCTAGGTAAATTTACTGTATGTTGAGATTTTGAATTTTTATATCAATCAAATCATGTAAATAACTAGGACTATGTCTATGAATAATTTTAAATGTTTCAATAGCAAAAGTTTTTATTCGTCGAACTTTTAAAGAAGGCAATTTAGATTTTATATGGAGACATTCGTATGAGCTACTGTAATCTTCATAAACGAAACGGAGGGCCCTCTCCTGGATTTTTTTTCCATTTTGTAGAATTTTTTCACTGCAATAATGCCATGTTACAGGACAGTAATTAAAATAAGAAAAGATAAATGAATAGTTTGTTGTTAGTCTTCCAAGTTTAGTTAAATTTTTACCGAATCGTTTTAATATGTTTAACTGTCTAGATGCTTTTTTTACAAATTTCAGAAATGTGACTTTCAAAATTTAAATTTTTATCAATTGTGACCCCGAGAAGTTTAACATATTCTTCACATTTTATTTTTTTGCCATTAAGATTAAAGGTTATATCATGGTTGTTAGTTTTTGGGCCAATGACTATAGCCTGAAACTTATCCGGATTAGCTTTCATCATATTCATTGAGAACCAATTTATTAGATTAAGACTATCTGTTTCTAAAGAATTTTTTTACAGTATCCAAATTTGAGTCACTATAGGACAAGGTATTGTCATCTGCATAATTATATATGCTACTACCATTTACAAAGTAAAAAATGTCATTAATAAAAACATTAAATAGAACCGGTCTAAGAATTGACCCTTGGGTACCCTTTGTATAAGAATTCCCAATCGCTAAAACAATTTCCTATTTTAATTCGTTGTTTTCTGTTTTCCAAATAACTTTCTAATAACTTTATTGCATTTTCTGAAAGACCATATGTTTTAAGTTTAAGTAATAGTAAATTATGCGGTAAACAATCAAATGCTTTGGAGAGATCCATTAAAATAGCAGCTATAAATCTATTTTGGTCCAAAGATTTTTTCCAGTCTTCTATTATTATTTAGTAAAGCGGTTTGACAGCCAAATCCTGATCTAAATGCCGAAAGTTAAGGGTTAAAATGATTTTCCATAAAATCCATTAGCTGATCGTGTATTGCTCTTTCATATATTTTTGATATAGTGGATAAAACACTAACTGGTCTATAGTTACTTTTATCTAAAGTATTTTTCTTTTTAGATAATGGGGTAACTTGGGCAACTTTAAGATCATTAGGAAAAATGAATTTTTAAAATTGTTTTATTCACTAAATCCTTTATGGGATTAGCTATTATTGATTGGGCGAATTTTAAAATTTTAGGAGAAATACCATCACAACCAATAACCTCTAATTTAAATACATTTGGCTATACGTACTGACAGATGCTTGCGTAAACATTATTTTCATTTCTGAAAATACAACAGCCGTAACATGACTCACGACTTCCTACATCGACTGAAGATCCAAGAGTACTAGTAAGAAGCCTAAAAATTACAACTTGTGGAAGCATACAAAATCACCCGTGCGTATAAATGTTAGTAAAAGCCATTTACCTGGTTAAACCTTGTTTTACTTTCAGTGTTTCATTATTTTTGGTTAAATGGTTAATGAAACTTAACCGCGGTTCAGACCAGGTTTCAAGATGGAGAGCATGCATTTTTGTCTGAAACTTTTTTTTTTATTATTAACTTAAAACATGTTTTAGGTTTAGCTTTAAACTTGTGTCAGTTTCAGTTTGACCTAAAACACAAGTCTAAGAACTAAAAAAAACACGGGCATTCTGTAATACAAAACTTTCAGGTTAATGTGCACACAGGTAATTGTAGTCATGTCAAGTGAAATGGATAATATATGAAATAAACAATATGATCAAATTAAAAAAATACAATTTTTCATCCGTGCCATCAAGTACAATGTCAAAAATTGATTCCAAATTATACAATGATAGAAATTTATTTACATAAATAAACTATCCGTTCGATTTCATATCTTTCATAATAATCTATCGTAAACATATCCACATTGTCTTATAATATTACCACATGATGTTATGTGGTAGAAATGACCAATAAATTGTCACCAATAATAAAAACAAAATTAACTCAAGTAACTTTAAATATGACGAAAAATAATTATTTTACAAATTAAATATTTTGTAACTTATCTGACAAAAATTAAGTCCAAGTAAATATCCAAATTAATAATCCGCTAAATTCCACTAATAAATGTCCAAATGAATATTCCTTATAATGCTCACTAAATAGTTTAAAATAGCTTCACAATAACTGATGTCGATTTCCAATACAAAATATGTGCGTAATAATCCTGTATAAACTTAATAATCTTGTATAAAATTATCAAATTGACTGACTAAACCCTTTTCTGCTACCTTAAATATATACATTTATTGTTTCTGGAAAGATCATTCTCAAAATATGACTGGAACATTCCAAATCAACTGATAATCACATGACTAAAATAATTAAATAAGGGAAAGATCTAGAAAATTTTATGTGTTAAATATTAAAGTAAGTCAATGTTCTAGAAATTTCCACAGGTTCTAAGGTGTAATAACCTTGACCATTGTTTATTGTAAACAAGTTACATAACTAGGCCAAACAAATTACATAATATATTAAAGCCTTACAAAATAAAAACAATGAATGAAGTGCATTTTTAAAATATTTACAATATTAAATTACCTATAACAATGAGCATCCAACATCAATTGGCCCCACTATTGTCCATATAACGTATGCACTGTAACATCAGCTTTTCAGGCAACTTCGTTAGAATTTTAATGTTTTCTAAATGTGAAGTACGAAAGTCTCTGATTTACGAATCTCTCAGACCACTCCTTCAACCCGTCTGAAACCCACTTTTTCGTAAAAATGGGATATTTTTTTAAATCAAATATTGGGTTTACAAATTTTCCCACAAAATGCAATATTCGATGCCTATCGTGTACAGAAATGAGTTAAGTGATCATTTCAGCAATTTTAAAAGGATAATTCAATTTTGTGAAAACAAATATAGTCCTTTAATATCTCGGGCATTCCCAACAAAAATATTTCATATTTATGACCAAGAGTATATACTCATGCAAACCTGCAACCATCAAAGCATAGGATGTCAGACAGGCTGATTTTATTTTCTCACCAACAAAATTGTTTGATGATGTCGATCTATAACTTCAAGTCCAATGTGTGTATACTGTGAAACAATGTCCAAAGATGAGGGGTCAAAGATTTATCTTGTAGATAAAACTCATCCGTAGATGCAGTACATTTCTTAAAATACCATAACTTTACTAGACTCATTTATACAAAATCTGTTCCTCCTGCAGATCCAATATAGTTTGTAACTCAAAAAACAACAACAACAAAAATCAAAAACCTAAACAAAACAAAAACTAGACCATTTGCACAAGCTGGGCCGGCTTCTAACATGAGTTGTATGGTAAGCCGTTTTTATATTTATTCCACTTTCAAGATATCTTTTTAAGTTTAATGTAAGTTTAAGATATCATATTAAACTAATTAAGATATCTTATTTACTAAATAAGATTTCTTATTAAAGTGGTTATAAAGATAATATAAGATATCTCATTTAATGATTAAGATATCTTATTTAGTTAATAAGATATCTTATAAATTAAATTAGATATCTTATTAACTAATTAAGACGTCTTTTATATAATTTCTTATAAAGAGATCTGATATCATATATGTATATATATATATATATTAAATAAGATATATTGTGGACGGTAAAGTTTTACTACATAATATGTTGACTGAGTAAAACAAGTATTATCTAACTGAAACTAGTTATATCTTAATTCCATAATCTTTTATTTACAAAGTCACGTACGATTTGATTAATTTGCATGTTGTGACATATCTTGACAAAATAAAATGAAATTACATAAGGATCAAACGTTACTAGTTCAATTCTGATTGAAAAACACCAAAATAAAAAACAACAACAACATTACCGCTTAGTTTTCTATGATTCTATCAATTTCCCAGATCTTTTAGTTTTCAGTACATCTTTTCGATCCTATTCACTTCTTGTAATTAGCTTTTAGATTAAAATACAAAACTACTTTGATGCAGGCACGATAACAAATCCACATTTAATGGGACTGTATTGGTTAATAAATAACAATTTCCGAATGCAATGACAGAAAAGTGTTCTGAGTTTAATGCAAAGTTTTTCCCACCAGACGAGAAAAAGACGAGATAAAATAAATATATACAGTAATGTCTCATGTCATTAAACTTTTATTTTTCTTATTTACTTTAGAATAATGTCTGCGGTCATTAATCGTCATTGTATCAAAATATGATAGCAATAAACAATGAAGAAAAAAAGTCATTTCATACCTCCAGCTAACAGCTTACAGATACCTCCAGCTAACAGATACCTCCAGTTAACAGATACCTCCAGCTAACAGATACCTCCAGCTAACAGATGTTTCCTTGTTTTAAAAGCCTTGCATAAAAGATGGATATTTAGTTTTCTACGCAGAATTAAAGGTTAGCAAGAGATACAAATTTTTATCTAATTCTCGTTTTAACCGGTTTTGACTGCAACTTTAGAAAAGTCGCAATACATTTTAACTGCTCAGACTGCTATAAACATATATCTTTTATACTGTTTGTGGACTGCTAAAAAGAAACCTCAGATTGTATTTCTTGAAGAGTGTTAAATATCAGTTATGACCGGAAAGAAAATTGCAAACCAAAAGAGGCAACAGGAATTAACTCCCCAGATTGATGTTCCTGACGGGGGTTGGGAAAGGACTACTGTTCCCGATGATGAATGGAAGCAGAGTACTGTCCCTGATGGAGGATGGGGTTGGGTTGTTACGTTTGCTAGTGGTATAAATATTGCTATATGTACTTTATTTATGAACACATTTGGTTTGTTTTACACACAGATGATCGAGGAGTTTGAATTAGACTTGGCAACACTCACTCTCATTGGATCCGTGCACGCAGCAATATCAATGGTTGGAGGTTAGTAAACAGACATTGTTGTACAGAACCGTCATTGTGTTTTGTCTTTTGATGTACGAAAATGGTATTTAAAAACAAAAGACGAACAGCTAAACCAAACCAATAAATTATGAAAGCATTAATTGAATTATAACGGTGAAGTGTACAGATTTCTACGTTATACGGCTCCGAAATAAGAATAATAATAAGATTTTAACCGTGTCAATTGCAGTGAACAAAAGGGACATAATAGGGTAAGGACATATAAAATAAGTAATAGTTTTAAAATGTCTTGAAAGAAATGATCGTTACAGGTCTTTATTTTCGCAATGTAAAGTTCTTAGTTTAAAAAAAGGAATAAAATGGGGTTGGGATGTACCAAAATTCGTTCACTTAATTCTACCAAATGTGAAAGCAGTAGAGCGTGTCTCCTTAGATCATTTTTGTGCTATGAGGAAGAAATAACCTTTAAATTGTTGTCAGCAATAAAAAACAAATTTGGCTCAAATTTACTTTTTAATAAGACAAAAAATAATTACTTAACAAAATTAAATATACAGTATATAACTTATCTGACCGTTATAAAGTACTAAATAAATGAATATCCAAATAAATAATCAACTGAAGTCCACCAATAAATATCCAGATGAATATTCCTTATAATCCACACTAAATGATAAATAATATATTCACAATAACTGATGTCGATCTCAATACAACAATAAATGTCTGAAAAAATTTTCCTTATAATCCACACTAAATAATAAATACATTTACTAGATTCACAATAAATACTGTCGATTTCCAATGTAATATGTTTAATATTCCTGTAAAAACTTATAAAACTTTTTTTTTGTGATGTTATTCAAGACTTGACATGTTCAACACGGCGGGTGTCCTATAAGAAGCAGGAGATGCTTACTCTACCGGTGCACCTGATCTCACCCATGGTTTTTATTGGGTCCGTGTTGTTCATTTTTGTATATGTGCGTGTCTTCATTTTCTTTTCTGTGTCGTGCTCTTGTTATGTCTTCGTTTCTTTGTTTTTTCCGACGTTGCCATTGTCCTTGGATTGTTCTTTTCAGACTGACGGTTCGGTTCTCACTACTTTATTTCATTTGCACATGAGTTGCTGACTAGTATGCTCACACGACTCGCAAGTATGCTCACACGACTCGCAAGTTTGCTCAAGTATGCTCATCCGTTTCACGAATATGCTCACACGACGCACGAGTTACTCATGACTTTGCTTGCGTCCTCATTCTTCTATTCGCCGGCCGGTTGGTACCTGAGGGTACCAGTCTCTTGTCCACTACTCCTACTGAACCACTGAATAGATTTTCATGAAACTTTAACAAATCCTTTATGACATAACATAGTTATGCACTTACTAATAGAAACTTTAACACAGTCTCTGTGACATAATGTAAATGTGCACCTCCTATTTCAGAATTTGATTTGATTGATTATTGGGGTTTCTCATAGCAAAACATGTAATTGGCCATTACATAACAAGTGGGTACCATACTTGACCGTTTCTCCTCCTGAAACACTGAATAGATTTTCATGAAACTTTAACAAATTCATTGTGACATAACATAGTTATGCACTTACTATTTCAGAATTTGATTTGATCGATTTTGGGGTTTCAAATGGCAAAACATGTACTTATTCAAAGCTTTACAAATGGATACCCATCTCTTATCCGCTACTCTTCCTGAACAACTGAATAGATTTTCATGAAACTTTAACACAGTCTTTGTTACATATAATGAAGATGTGCACCTCATATTTCAGAATAAGATTTTAAATTAAATTAAATTAAATTCTGAAATCGAAGGGGGATGGGGTTTTTGTATAAATCAGTGAGCTTTGCTCACTTTTTTTTTCTAGTTTACACATAAGAAATTTCCAGAAATTTGAATTCAGTAACTTTAACATTATTAGTCATTTGTTAACGAGTTTAAAAGGATTTATTTTTACTTTCTTCTTGTTAAAGAAATCTAGAAAGATTGTAGGCATAAATATAGAGAAGCAGAAATTGGGGTTTTCTTGTAAAAGAAAATTCTAGAAAGATTGTGTTTATAAATGTCAGGTAGCAGAAATGGGTTAAGGCAGTAAATTTAATACTGGACTTTTGAATTGTGTTCACTCCGATAACAGTTCTATTTTTATAAGTAAAAAAAATCAATACATCAATGCATTGAGATGATTCACTAATTAATGAACACAGTTGAGCTGAGGGTGATTTATGTTAAGGTAGTTCGGTCCCCAACAATAGTTACAATTGTTCAACAATAGCAAGATCGAACTCACCATTGTACCGGAAGATTGCGCAATGTTATGGTAAACTGCGCATGTCTTGTCAAACAAGAGTAATAGTCCACTCGACTCTTGTCGAACTATAGTTAAAATGTGACGTCACAGACTGACCTTTCGATGGATCTCATTGGTCACTCCCTTTTCTGATCCGGATTTCCCTCGAGTGGACCGAAATTGACAATTAAAAATAGTTGTAGATCGAACTGCCTCGTTAAATCGACTTGTGGCGCTTCAGGTTAATTTTTTTTCTCGTCAATTAAAATTTAGTTAAAGAATTGTCATTAAGGAAAAATTTAAAATGCACTTCAATTTCATAAATAGTTTGTTTTTATGTGGTATAAATTTATTTCAATAAGTTTTCCTTCATACTGGTATCCGGGGCAATCATTTCCGCCTTCATTTACACGAGAGTTCCTATCTAGAAAGTCCGTATTAGTGTTACAGAATTATTACATGTATCTTTGGCATTGGAAATCGAAATACGTGAATTTATTTTTCTTTATTCAGTGAAGACCTTAAGGAAATGCACCTGTAGACTTCATATTCTTCATTATATCTAATTTAAATTATAAAAATATTTTTTCTTTATTAAAAATGTTTATTTGAGTAAAATTTGTTGTGTATTTCTGACTACAGTTTAAAGGTTATTTCTACCTAAAACACTCCTATCTTGTTGTCACAAATATGTATATTATAAGTTATATGTTATATTTTCCAGCCGTGATAGTAGTTCTTATAGTTGAAAAATATGGCGAAAGACCAGTTTTGATTTTGGCTGGATTTCTTCAATTTCTTGGATCCTTTGTGTCTGGTTTGATGTCATCATTTCCACATTTACTGGCGTTTATGGGAGTCGTTTTAGGTAAATATATACTCTCAACTTGTATATCACAATAATAATTATTATTACAGGGAAAGAAATAACTGTGATTATTTTCCACGACAGTCTAGATTAAAAATGATTACATTACAAAATAAGACTAGGAATCGCCAATTATTATAATACATGACAAGGTAAGGAATTGCAATTAATATTATATACAACACGGCAAGGAGTTGTAATTATTGTCATCTACAACATGGTAAGGAATTGTAATTATTATAATCTACAACACGTTAAGGAGTTGTAATTATTGTAATCCACGACAAGGTAAGAAAGTACAATTAATATTATCTACAACACAGCAAGGAGTTGTAATTATTGTAATCTACAACAGGATAAGGAATTATAACTATTATAATCTATAACACAGTAAGGAATTGTAATTATTGTAATCTACAACATGGTAAGCAATTGTAATTATTATAATCTACAACACTGTAGGGGATTGTAATTATTAAAATCTACAACATGGTAAGGAATTCAAATTATTATAATCTGAAACAGAGTGAGTAATTGTAATTATTTTAATCTTCAATAGGGCGAGGAATTATCATTATTGTAATCTACAACACGGTAACGAATTGTAATTATTATAATCCACAACGGGCTGAGGAATTGAAATTTTTATAATCCACAACGGGGTGAGGAATTGTAATTATTGTAATCACAACATGATAAGGAATTGTTTTTACTGTTAACTACAACAAAGTAAGGAATTGTAATAATTATAATCTACAAAAGGATGCGGAATTTTAATTATCATAATCTACAACACGGTAAGGAATTATTATAACATGTATTATAATTCACAACAGGGTAAGGAGTTGTAATAATTTTATTTACAACAAGGTAATGAATTGTAATAAATTGTATTATACAACAGGGTAAGGGATTGTAATTATTGTAATCCAAAACATTGTAAGGAATTGTAATTATTGTAATCTACAACATGGTGAGGAATTGTAATTATTGTAATCTACAACATGGCGAGGCGTTGTAATTATTGTAATCTACAACACGGTAAGGAATTGTAATAATTATAATCTACAACACGGTAAGGAATTGTAATTATTGTTATCTACAACATGGTAAGGAATTTTAATTATTGTAATCTGCAACCTGGTGAGGGATTATAATTATTGTAATCCACAACAAGGTAAGGATAATAATTATTGTAATTTGAAACTGAGTAAGGAATTGTAATTATTATAATTAACAAAAAGGTAAGGAATTGTAATTATTGTAATTTACAACATGGTAAGGAATTGTAATTATTGTAATCTACCACAGGATGAGGAATTGTAATTATTGTAATCTACAACATGATAAGGAATTTTAATTATTGTAATCTACAACAGGGTGAGGAATTGTAATAATTGTTATCTACAACAGGGTAAGGAACTGTAATAATTGTAATCTATCACAAGGTAAGAAATAGCAATTATTATAATCGACAACAGGGTAAGGAATTGTAATTATTGTAATCTACAACACGGTAAGGAATTGTAATTATTGTAATCTACAACAGGGTGAGAAATTGTAATTATTGTAATGTACAACAGGGTGAAAAATTGTAATTATTGTAATCTACAAAACGATAACGAATTGTAACTATTGTAATCTGCAAAACGGTAAGGAATTGTAATTATTGTAATCTACAACAGGGTGAGGAATTGTAATAATTGTAATCTACAACAAGGTCAGGAATTATAATTTTGTTACTACAACAGGGTAAGGAGTTGTAATTATCATAATGTACAACAGGGTGAGGCATTGTGAATATTGTAATCTACAACACGGTAAGGAATGAATTGTAATAATTGTAATCTACAATAGGGTGAGGAATTGTAATTTTTGTAATCTACAACATGGTAAGGAATTGTAAGTATTATAATCTACAATAGGGTAAAGAATTGTAATTATTATAATCAACAACGGGCTGAGGAATTGAAATTATTATAATCCATAACGGGTTGAGGAATTGTAATTATTGTAATCTACAGCATGATAAGGAATTGTTTTTATTGTTAACTACAACAAAGTAAGGAATTGTAATAATTATAATCTACAAAAGGGTGAGGAATTTTAATAATCATAATCTACAACACGGTAAGGAATTTTAACATGTATTATAATTCACAACAGGGTAAGGAGTTGTCATAATTTTTTTTGCAACAAGGTTATGAATTGTAATGAATTGTAATCTACAACAGGGTAAGGGATTGTAATTATTGTAATCTAAAACAGGGTAAGGAATTTTAGTTATTGTAATCTACAACATGGCGAGGTATTGTAATTATTGTAATCTACAACATGGCAAGGAATTGTAATTATTGTAATCTTCAACACGGTAGGGAATTGTAATTATTGTAATCTACATAACGGTAAGGAATTGTAATAATTATAATCTACAACACGGTAACGAATTGTAATTATTGTAATCTACAACTTGTCAAGGATTTGTAATTATTGTAATCTCAAACAGAGTGAGGAATTGTAATTATTATAATTAATAAAATGGTAAGGAATTGTAATTATTTTAATCTACAGCATTGTAAGGAAATCTACAACAGGGTTAGGAATTGTAATTACTGTAATCTACAACATAGTAAGGAATTGTAATTATTGTAATCTATAACAGGCTGAGGAATTGCAATTATTGTAATCTACCACAGGCTGAGGCATGGTAATCTACAACATGGTAGGGAATTGTAATTATTGTATTCAACAACAGGGTGAGGAATTGTAATAATTGTAATCTATAACAGGGTAAGGAATTGTAATTATTGAAATCTATCACAAAGTAAGGAGTAGCAATTATTATAATTTACAACACGGTAAGGAATTGTAATCTACAACACGGTAAGGAATTTTAATTATTGTAATTTACAACAGGGTGAGGAATTGTAATTATTGTAATGTACAACAGGGTGAAAAATTGTAATTATTGTAATCTACAAAACGATAACGAATTGTTATTATTGTAATCTGCAAAATGGTAAGGAATTGTAATTATTGTAATCTACAACAGGGTGAGGAATTGTAATAATTGTAATCTACAACAAGGTCAGGAATTATAATTTTGTAATCGACAACAGGGTAAGGAGTTGTAATTATTTTAATGTACAACAGGGTAAGGAGTTGTGATTATTGTTATCTACAACACGGTAAGGAAATGTAATAATTGTAATCTAGAATAGGGTGAGGAATTGTAATTATTGTAATCTACATTAGGATAAGGAATTGTAATTATTATAATCTACAACATGGTAAGGAATTATAATTATTGTTAACTACAACACGGTAAGGAATTATAATTATTGTTATCTACAACAGGGTAAGGAAATGTTATTATTATAAGCTACAAAAGGGTGAGGAATTGTAATTATTGTAATCAATAACACGGTAAGGAATTGTAAGTATTATAATCTACAACAAGGTAGGGAATTGTAATTATTGTAATCTACACCAGAATATGAAATTATCATAATCTAAAACGGGGTAGAAAATTGTAATTATCATAATCTACAACGGATAAGGAATTGTAATTATTGTAATCTACAACAGGGTAAGGAATTGCAATTATTATAATCTACAACGGATAAGGAATTGTAATTATTGTAATCTATAACATGGTAAGGAATCGTAATTATTATAATCTGCAACATGGTAAGGAATTATAATTATTGTAATCTACAACACGGTAAGGAATTATAATTATTGTAATCTACAACAGGGTAAGGAGTTTGAATTGTTATAAGCTACAACAGGGTGAGGAATTGTAATTATTGTAATCAACAACACGGTAAGGAATTGTAATTATTGTAATCTACACCAGAATATGGAATTGTAATTATGATAATCTACACTAGGGTAGGGAATTGTAATTATTAGAATCTACAACAGGATGAAGAATTATAATTATTGTTATATACAACACGGTAAGGAGTTGTGATTATTATAATCTACAACACAGTAAGGAATTGTAATTTTTATAATCCACAATAGGGTTAGGAATTGTAATTATTGTAATCTAAAATAGGGTAAGGATTGTAATTATTGTAATCTGCAACACGGTAAGGCGATGTAATTATTGTTATCTACAACAGAGTGAGGAATTGTAATTAATATAATCAACAACACGGTAAGGAATTGTAATTATTGTAATCTACAAAATTGTAAGGAATTGTAATTATTGTAATCTACAACAAACTAAGGAATCATAATTATTGTAATCTACAACAGGGTAAGAAATGCAATAATCATAATCTACCACGCGGTAAGGAATTGTAATTATTGTAATCTACTACATGGTAAGAAATTGTAATTATCATAATCTACAACAGGGTGAGGAATTATAATACTAATAATCTACAACACATTAAGGAATTGTAATTATTGTAATCTACAAAATGGTAAGGAATTGTAATTATTGTATTCTACAGCACGTTAAGGAATTATAATTATTGTAATCTACAACACGGTGAGGAATTGTAATTATTATAATCTACAACAAGGTAAGAAATAAGAATTATTGTAATCTACAACAGGGTAAGGAGTTGTAACAATTATAATCTACAACAGGGTGATGAATTGTAATTATTATAATCTACAACAGGGGAAGGAATTGTAATTATTGTTATCTACAACACGGTTAGAGGAATTGTAATAATTGTTCTTTACAACACGGTAAAGAATTGCAATTATTTAAATCTACAACAGGGTGAGGAATTGTAGTTATTGTAATCTACAACTAGGTGAGGAATTGTAATTATTGTAATCTACAACACGGTTATGAATTGTAATTATTGTAACCTACAACACGATAAGGAATTGTAATTATTGCAATCTAAAAGTTTAGAATTGTAATAATTGTAATCTACAAAATGGTAAGGAATGTTATCATTATAATCTAAAACAGGGTAATGAATTGTTATTATTGTAATGTACAACACGGGTAGGAATTGTAATTATTAAAATCTACAACAGGGCGAGGAACTGTAATTATTGTAATCTGCAAAATAAGAAATTTTGATTATTATAAACTACAACACGGTAAGGAATTGTAATTATTATAATCTACAACACGGCAAAGAATTGAAATTATTATAACCTACAACATGGTAAGGAATTGTAATTATTGTAATCTGCAACATGGTAAGGAATTGTAATTATTATAATCTACAACACGGCAAAGAATTGTAATTATTGTAATCTACAACAGGGTAAGGAATTGTAATTATTGTAATCTACAACATGGTAAGGTATTTTGATTTTTATAATCTACAACAGGGTGAGGAATTGTTATTATTGTAGTCTACAACACGGTAAAAAATAAACTGTAATTATTATAATTCATAACATGGTAAGGAATTGTTATCATTATTATCTACAACAGAGTTAAGAATTGTAATTATTATAATCTACAACAGGGTCAGGAAAGGTAATTATTATAATCTAAAACAGGAAAGGAATTGTTAATATTATAATTTATAACAATAATATATAATGATAAGAAATCATAATAATGGTATGCCACAACAAGGTACGAAATCATAATGATTGTATGCCACAACAAGGTACGAAATCATCATGATTGTATGCCACAACAAGGTACGAAATCATAATGATTGTATGCCACAACAAGGTACGAAATCATAATGATTGTATGCCACAACAAGGTACGAAATCATCATCATGATTGTATGCCACAACAAGGTACGAAATCATAATGATTGTATGCCACAACAAGGTACGAATTCGTCATGATGATTGTATGCCACAACAAGGTACGAAATCATAATGATTGTATGCCACAACAAGGTACGAAATCATAATGATTGTATGTCACAACAGGGAAAGAAATAACAGCCCTATTAATTTCTTATTTTTTGTTATACCAAATAAACAACCTACACACTCAAATCAAGAAACTTTGTTTTAAGGGCGGATAAATTTTGTTCCAACTAGTAACCAAAGTGTAGAATGACGGAAATGTGCTGTTTTAAAGGTAGTTTAAGATCAAACAATTTTTGAACTGAAGCAAAACATTATATTAAGACTGATTGGTACCACTTTTTATTATAAAATTGATAAAATTTAAATCATGGAGTAAATGCACACAAGACAGTCTCTGCAAAAAGATAGTAAACCAACGCTATGGAACAACGCTTTAATTGTTATTCTTTATCTTAAAGTCAAAATAATGCCTCTAAAAAGAGCTTTGCTCACACCTCGTAGTAAGTTCAAGGCGGCTTCTAGCACCTATTTGGGTGGAATTCATTGCTAATGGTCGAGCAACGCTACACCCTTGCTTATCATCACCAATGAATGCGGGATTCTCAACAAAAACAACTGGCAAAGTGTTTAAACAAATTTTATCCATGGCCCGACAAAAAGACTCATAAAAACAATAACAACAGTTAAACAACCTGATATGTCTGATATCACTTTGATAAATAACATTTTGTAATGACTGACTGATATCACTTTGATAAATAACATTGTGTAATGTCTGACTGATAGCACTTTGATAAATAACATTTTGTAATGTCTGACTGATTGCACTTTGATAAATAACATTTTGTAATGTCTGACTGATATCACTATGATAAATTACATTTTGTAATGTCTGACTGATATCACTTTGATAAATAACATTTTGTAATGTCTGACTGATATCACTTTGATAAATATCATTTTGACTGATACCACTATGATGAATAACATTTTGTAATGTCTGACTGATACCATTTTGATAAATAACATTTTGTAATGTCTGACTGATAGCACTTTGATAAATAACATTTTGTAATGTCTGACTGATACCACTTTGATAAATAACATTATACAGTTATTGACTGGGTCCGAAAACAACAGCTGTTTTGTTTGACCCGAGGACTGCACTGTTGCAGGAAGCCGAAGGCTGAGTGCAAAAGTTTAGTCAGGGGGTAAAACAAAACAGATGTTGTTTGAGGACCCAGTCTATAACTCTTTTGTTATACCTTTTCATGTTCAATGTGTTTAAGTCTTTAAAATATGTTTTATTGGTATATCCATATGTATTACATTAATGTAACTAGAGTAATGACTGTCGGAAACGACAGTGATCCCCGCACCCCCTGTTTGACACAGAAAACAGCTATAGACAATGGGTATAATTTTTCTTAACATTTTTGAAATTAAACTATTGACAGTCACTATTTTTACCATAAGGAATTAAAGAAAATATGGTTGTTAGGCAGAATTCCAAAAAAAAAAAATAAAAAAAAAAATAAGCAGTCTTTGAGACTTTCAGAAAATTTACGAAAATTGGAATCAAATATTTTTGAAGTTCAATTGGTGAAAACGATTGCCCTAATGGAAACAAATCCTAACAGTATTGTTGCTAGGTAGAATTCCAAAAAATAAGTGGTCTTTGACACTTTCAAGAAATTTACCAAAATTGGAATCAAATATTTTTGAAATCCAATTGGTGAAAATGATTAACCTTATCAAAACAAATGCTAAAAATATGGCTGCTAGGTAGAATTCCAAAAAATAAGTGGTCTTTTAGACTTTGAGGATATTTACCAAAATTTGAATTACATTTTCGAATTCTACGATTTCAGAATTTTTATTTTTCCAAATACTTGCCAAAATATAAGATTATATGCCAAAATGTCCAAAATTATCAGTCTTTGACATTTTCAGGAAATTTACCAAAGTTGGAACCGGAATCAAAATTCTGAAAGCTTATTGCGCATCTACAGACTATATGCAACAATTCTGCAACAAAATTAAATCCATAAATCCAGAAATGTAGGATGAGTTTGCGTCACATGCCATGATCTATGTGTCACAATCCACATTTTGTGGTCTTTGTCAAATCGACATCTTGGGGCCTCTTGTTTGCATCAAGATAAATATCAAAAATCCGAAAGCTTATTGCGCATCTGCAGCATGTATGCAACAGTTCTATAACAAAATTAAAACCCTAAATCCAAGAATGTAGGAGGAGTTCGCGTCGCAAGGATTTGTGACGGACGGACGGACAGACGGATGGACGGACGGACGGACGGGCGGGGCCAACGACAATATCCCCGAACTTTCATTCGAAAGTGCGGGGTAATAAATGCAAACTTTCACTGAATTTTGTTAAATGCGCTCCATTTCATCTGAATACAATTCACATCGCCAATTTGGTTGTGCAGTCGACAGGAGATATTGTGATACGGGCGTGATATTTTTGAACCAATCAAAATAAGGCAGGTGGTCAACAGATCGTGTTTTTGTTTGTTTGAGAAATAAAACAGACAAATGGTCAATTTTTTTTCCCAAATGCATTTATATAAGTTATATATTATAAGGTGTAACATTTTGTAATGTCTGATTGATATCACTTTGATAAATAACATTTTGTAATGTCTGACTGATACCACTTTGATAAATAACATTTTGTAATGTCTGACTGATAGCACTTTGATAAATAACATTTTGTATTATTATATTTGTACTTTTATTTCTATGTAAAAAGTATAGAAATGTATCTACTCAATAAAACATCATATTGCACAGTTGATCATGATAAATCATCATATTGCACACTTACTTTGATTGACATTTACAGGCCACACCCCTTTAACACCCACAATAGAATATACCACTCCTCTTTTGTTTGTCATCAGTGACTTCAGCCATGTCAATCAAATATTATAAAACAATTATGGCACTTCTATACTCGATGAATATGGGGTTTAACGGAGCGGAAAAGATAATATTGAACTCGGGGTAAACCCTCGTTCAATATTACTTTATTGCTCCGTTAAACCCCATATTGATCTCGTAGAAGTGCCATAATTGTATAATGTCTGACTGATATCACTTTGATAAATAACATTTTGTTATATCTTACTGATACCACTTTAATGAATAACATTTTGTAATGTCTGACTGATAGCACTTTGATAAATAACATTTTGTAATGTCTGACTGAAGACAATGGATACATGTACATGTACAGTTATATTTTCCAGGTATAGCTGCTGCCTTGTCGTATGTCACTTCCCTGATGGCTGTAGACAAGTATTTTGACAAAATGAAATCCATAGCCGTTCCTCTAGCGTCTATTGGAGCATCACTATCCATGACTATCTTTACTCCAGTTGTGGAAATGTTGCTGGAACATTATCATTTCAGTGGAACTATGTTAATTATCTCTGCTATTTCCTTAAATACGGTGGTGTGTGGATCTGTCGTTTTTCCAGTGACAAAGCACGGTAATTTACATGTAGTTGTCATTACTACTTATAAGATTTGCATGGAATAAATTTAATATTTATGCCCACTTTTCAGAATTATTTTCGAATTTTCAGGTACACGGTAAGGAAAATTAGTATGTATATAAATATAGATATGATTGAAGTATTTGTGATTGAAGGCGGCTGTCTATATATAAGTATATTGTTATCTGTAAAAGAGTCACACCAAGAAAAAAAATACTGTATTCATAACAGTGGACAATTTTAATCAAGATTTTTCTTTTATGTATTTAATTAAGTTCCTGTATTTATTACTACTTTAGCAACATCATCATCATCATTATTTTTTTTTTATTCCTTTGCATCGCTAGCTCTTTTTAGCTCACCTGGCTAATGCCAGGGTGAGCTTTTGCCATCACTTTGCGTCAGTCGTCCGTCCGTCGTCCGTCCGGCGTAAACTTTTCATTCAAAGATCTTCTCTGAAACTACTAGGCCAATTGGAACCAAACTTGGCCACAATAGTCTTTTCTTTTGTGGTCCCCTACAAAAAAGGCGTTTTTCAGGTCCGCACGATATCCAAGATGGCCGCCAGCGGGAAGCATAGTTTTAACATTGGACCCTATGGGAGATCTTCTTCTCTGAAACTACCGAGCCAATTGGCACCAAACTTGGCCACAATAGTCTTTCGGCAGTCCCTTAAAAAAGGTGTTTTTCAGGTCTGCGCGATATCCAAGATGGCTGCCAACGGGAGACATAGTTTTAGCATTGGACCCTATGGGAATACACATTTAAAGATCTTCTTCTCTGAGACTACTGAGCCAATTGGCACCCAACTTGGCCAAAATAGTCCTTTGATAGTGCCTTACAAAAAGGTGTTTTTCAGGTCCACGCGATATCCAAGATGGCCGCCAGCGGGAAACATAAGTTTTAACATTAGACCCACAGGAAAACACATTCAAAGATCTTCTTATCCGAAACTATTAAGCCAGTTGGCACCAAACTTGCCCACAATAGTCCTTTGGTGGTCCCTTACAAAAATGTGTTTTTCGGGTCCGTGCGATATCCAAGATGGCCACAAGCGGGAAACATAGTTAAACATTGGACCCTATGGGAAAACACATTCAAAGACCTTCTCTGAAACTACTGGGCCAATGGGAACCAAGCTTGACCACAATAGTCCTTTGATGGTTCCTTACTTGAAAGGTGTTTTTTAGGTTTGCGCTATATCCAACATGGCCGCCAGCGGGGAACATAGTTTTAACATTGGACTCTATGGGAAAAGAAATTCAAAGATCTTCTCCACTTAAACTAATTGGGTATATTTGAACTATAGTTTAATTATATACATGTATACTGGCTCTTTAACATAAAATGTCTATGTTAATCAAGGACCAGACGAGTGATACAGGCTCTTGAGAGCCTCTTGTTGACGTTATTCCACAAAACTTTGATATATTAATAGAAGCTAATTAATATTTGCTTACAGAATCCAAATCAATGACACAGACACAGGACACAGGAAATATGTCATTTTGTAAAAGACCAAGCTTTATTATCTATTTAATATCAAATACTTTGTATGTTGCTGGGTATTACATTCCTGTCGGATTAATACCGGAGACTGCTACGGCAGCTGGAGTCAGTCTTGATGATATTTCTCTGACGTTTTCCCTGAGTGGATTGACACAAGTTCTAGGAAGACTAACATTTGGACTGATGTCACACAGACTTCCACATTATATAATAAAGTTGTGGATAATATACCTTGTGTGTATTGGTTTGATGTTTCTGATGATTCCATTCTCAACTCT
>MJUU01039133.1:32446-55621 GCA_002080025.1 Modiolus philippinarum
TTTTTTGTGCTTTAGGTCATATTTTATATTATAAATTCATCCCTTTTAACAGCTCACATACTCATGTATCTCGTTATTTTGTTTTGAAGGAGTTGCGGATTCAAAAACCGACAGACGACGCAGGACGACGACGACGTAAGACGAAGGACTAATCCCAATAGATGTGTCGCGGCTGCTTACAGCAGGCGACGCAATCATGCACATGAAGTTATTTTCATTGTCAACCTTTCATTACGCCCTCCTAATTGGATACCCCCGAGGGAACCCCGGGATATAAATATAGGACCTGGATTCGTTATTTTTCCGGTCTTCCGGGTCGAAATGACTACCTTCATGTTTTTCAAACTTTTTCCTTGTCAAAGATACGTCTTGGATACTCTGATGTCACAAAGCTGTGAATTCGTGGAGTTTGCTTGCAAAATTTCAAGCAGATCCATCAAACAAAATTAAAAATCCAATTATTCTTTATATCAGAAACAGTTTTTAATG
This sequence comes from Modiolus philippinarum, assembly GCA_002080025.1. NCBI lineage: Eukaryota > Metazoa > Mollusca > Bivalvia > Mytilida > Modiolidae > Modiolus > Modiolus philippinarum. The sequence goes on from MJUU01039133.1 coordinate 32,936, forward strand.
TTACGTCTTACGCTTAAAAAATCTTAAGACTTCTAAATTTTCTTTAATTTGGTTGCAGTTGGATTTTTACCGATATACATACTTTATGAACAAACAAAAGATAATTTATGTTCATATCAAATAAAATCATACTTAACTAAAACATTATTTCTGAAGGAAAGCGAAAAAATAGGGGCAAAATGATAAACTGTCGCAATATCGTGCGCAACGTCCCAGTATGCAGGCTGCGGGGTATAATCCTCCAAAACTGGATGTCCGTGGTTGTACGGGATGAATAAATACACAACCCATCTTTCGGATGGGGTGTAAACTCAGATCAACGTGTTGGAAGAAATGCCACGCTTCCTGCACGTTAAAGGACCCGTAGCAAGCTCTTTTTTGAGTGGTCCGTAGGTAATTGGCTACAAGTCTAAATTCCCCGCCCCTTTCGATTTCACCCTACTTTTCCAGTGGAAGTCAGAATTTCCCGTCCCATGACCCTTTCCATACCCCAAAGTGATTATTTATTAACAACTTGTTCTCGTCTTGATATAGCTAAAATTTTTCTCAGTAGACATTAAACAATATTCAATCAATTAATCAATCAATCGAGAATAATTTTATGAAATTCTCATTACTTTCATTCAAAGGTGGTAACTACCTTAAGGGTCAATTAGACTGTACTGTAGATACTCTGTGTAAGTAGGTCAAACATAGGTTTCGTCAAGGAGAGATTTTTCCAGACCTTTTTAAAATCGATTTTTTTTTCAACCGAATTTGTTTCTTTACTACTGAATGTTCTTTCCATCTAAAATATCAATTCAAAATTTATGATTTTCCGAATTCACCTTACTACATCCTTAAGATTGATAAATTACCATATTCTACATAATGCCTTTTTCTGTACGTGCCGTTTTTTTTTTTGTTTTTGTTTTTTTTGTTTTTGTTTTTTTTTTGGGGGGGGGGGGTGGAAGGGGCTTTGAAAGCGGAGTTTTAAACAGAAATTTAAAAAATCATACTTTTCAACTGAACCTCTTTTGGGGTGTGACCCTCAAAATGAGCCCCTCACCCTCCAGGGATGATCACCGCCGGGCATCATTTTCACCTGCCAATGAGATCGTCACCCGCCAATGAACTGCCACAAAACTGTCACAAAAACATGTAACACAATTTTTAAGATTAACAGCACCCAGCGCTTTTTCTCATTAACAATTGGAAAGACAAAGTAAAAATTTAACAGAACAGAAAATACCAAATGGTAAAAAAAAACAGTAAGCAACTGATTTATCAGAGCAAAAACATTTAACAACCAACTAAAAATTCCGAAAACACGTTAATAGAAAAGGTCTTGCTCTCATCATGCATGGTTGTTAATGGTACAGAACTTGTGCAAAGAATTCTTAAAAGGTGCATGTACACGGGTGTCAACAATTGGTTTCTGAATGATATCTAAAAAAGTCTGCATCCAGTTCAAATGAAACTTGGATATATTGTTAGTTTCCAGGAAACAAACCACCCTGTCGATATTAAATGGGAAAGGCACGTCTGTAAAGGTCATAAAGACAAAGACTATATTAAAAAAAATTCAGAAAAAAGGTTTGCTGGTGACAGCTGAAAGGTTTGATGAAGGAGACCATGAAAAAGTGATTGAATATTGCAGAAAGACTTTTTTTAACTAATCTGAACACCAATAGTTTAATAGAAACTAAATTCACGGTAACTTCGGTATTTTGCTATTTACATACGATTCAAATAAAACTTAATTAGTTCCAGATAAGGGGTCCATTATTGGATTCAGAAAAACTAGGTCTGAGAGTTCAGCGTCCCAGTGACGGATAATAGATTGAAAATAAAAAAGCTGTGTCTAATAAGTGCATACCTCACCCAAGATGGCCACCAGTGGGGTACATATCTTAACATGGACCCTGTTGGAAAGTATTCAAAATGCTTTTCATGTGAAGCCACGAGGTGAATTAGACTAAAACTTGGCTACAATAGTCATGGTACCTAGCCCTCCCATAGTTCCTTCTAAAAATGTCCAGCAAGTCTGCATGTCATCCAAGATGATCGCCAGCCAGAAACTTAGTTTAACATTGAACCCCATAGAAAAATACATTCAGAGATCTCTTACACCACTTGACAAATTGGCTAAACTCGATTACAAAAGTCCTTAGTCTGCATCTTATTTAAGATGATTACAATCGGTGGACTTTGTTTATTGGACCCCGTGGGAAAACCATTCAAAGATCTACTCCGAAACTTCATGGCCATTTATGATTAAACTTAGGCATAATGGTCGTTAGATTGTCCAATTCAAAGATAGAATCTCACCCAAGATGGCAGCTAGCGAGTAAATGATTTAATTTTGGATCTATGGAAGTACAGTCAAAGATCTCCTCTGAAACCACAAGGCCAATTGGAACCAAACTTGGCCACAATAACACCTTCATGACCCCCTTTAAACATTTGTTCAAAGCTGGACCCTACGGGAAAATGTACTCAAAGATTTCCTTCCCTGCATTACTTTATTATTGATTTTTGATACCCTATTCAAATTAGGTGTTCAGCAGGTTTGCACTTCATCCAAGATGGCCACCAGCCCGGAACATAAAAAGGTTTGTCAGCTATGGTCCATGTGAGTAATTACGGGCTCTTGAGAGCCTTGTGTGTGAATATCCGGGTGTAAAGAAGGTATTCGCCACTCTGGTGTAGTCGATATAACGTCCGTTTCGACCGATATCTGACATATTCTCGTTATCTGCACCTGTCGGGTATTAGCCCCATCCAACTGATATTTACTTAAAAACTGCTGCTCGAGGGATAAGACTTTGTATAAAAAAAAAGGTTGAAAGCTGGATAAAAACAGTAGATGACGATCAGACACTAGGGCCCTAATGATACCTAGTGTTAAAGCCTGGGTAATGTCTAGGTGCATTAAGTTCCAGTCTCGTATGGTCCGAGGAAAGTATGACATCATGTGGGCATCTATTCGTTATCTTGGAATTTGGTTCGCTCTTTCGTTCATGTAACATCTCGGTCGCTTAGGTGGTATAAGTCGGTTGTCCTGTCTGATGGCAACCATTTCTGTATCTATTGGGTATATAGAACATGACCAATATTGCCTCTTTTGTTCTCTGTTATAGCGATTTGCCCAGATAGTTGACTATTATGTGTTTCTCTGTCGGTTTGTTACATATCTAGCAGCTGTTCCCTGTTCCTGCTCTACCCGGTTGGTGGCATCCTGGTTATATGGGTCCAAGACAGTTGAAGCAAACCTTAACTGTTGTCTAACTAGGCTTACAAGTGGCTTTAATTGATCTTTGTAGATGCGATCTTAAGTTTCAAGAAAGGAAGCCAAGCACTTTATTCGCCTTGGCTGTAATGTTTTTATACGATTGTCCCATTTTAGGTTCTTAATGCCTTGATACTTTGATAGTGTTACTTCTTCCAATGTATGGTCATGGGTATGGTACTCTGTATCTAATAGGTTATCTTTTTAGTGTCTCTAGATCGGTAACTTTGGGTTTAAAGTTCTGGTTCCTGGGTCCACCGATTTCAGTAAAGGGACCAAGAAGGGTTAAATTAAATGTTCTCTCATTACATATATTTGAGGGGCCGATGGGTTTATTTCGTTCTCCGTGATCAGGGATTGGTTCCCCGTGATTCTTTTTCCATTTCATTAATTTTTCGTGAATCGTTATTAGAAAATTGTTTGATCCGTGATTGACAAAATGAATTTCCCGTGAACTGTGATTGGTCCGAATAATTTTTTCGTGATTCGTGATGAGACCCCCCCCCCCCATCAGGCCCCTCATATTTGACTGTAGAATCTTTGTTACTAGTATTTATCGGATTTTGATGGATTCAGATGGGGCCAAAAGTCGCGAATCCCCAAAATTTTATTCATTTTTTTAAGTTTAAGTCCGATTTTAATGTAGTTTTTTTTTAATTGATTCCTTATGAAGACTATAGCGCTTATAATCATCAGATTTTTTGATTACTCGTTTCCTTTCCGCGGTGAATAACCGGGCCAAAAGACTAAACTTTTTTTACCATACTCCAGTGTTGTCATAGTTTGTGAGATATCTGCCATATTTTTTTATCTAAAATTGAAAGAATGTTCTTTAAAAATTGCAATATTATGTAAAAATTATGGACCAGAGTTGTTTAAAATCTTAAAAGTCTCTAATGCGCTCTCATTTTTCGGATTTTGCTTGTTTTGTTTACAGAAACTGCTAAATAGTGCTATTTATATAACGGGGATGATGATGACCAGAAATTAATCTGGTTATTTAATTGTGAAGATATAACTATACAAAAACGTTTTAGCGAGTTCACAGTAAAAATTGCAGATAATACTAGCAAAGTGAGCAATTTTATCCACATACGTGCCGTATTTGTTGTTCACATCATAACTAAACAAGTGTGTTGCTTGTCTACATTAGACACGAGGAGGATTAAGCGGGCGAAGCAGTATGCCGCACATCCTTGAGCACCGACCCCGACTCTTGGTGTCTCTTGTAGACCGGCAACTAATTTCACTTTATAGAGACTCTATACACTTTTTGTAGTTGTACTTCTACATTAGACACGAGGAGGAATGTAGATATTACATATCCTAGAGCATCGTCCCTTGGTGTCTTATTTTAGATTTACGATGTCGTTTCGTCTTTTTAGCTCACCTGGCCAAAGGCCATGTGAGCTTTTTCCATCACTTGGCGTCCGTCGTCCGTCGTCGTCGACCGTAAACTTTTCACATTTTTGCGATCTCCTCTGAAACCACTGGACCAATTTTAACCAAACTTTACAGGAATGATGTATGGTAGGTTCTTCACAAAGATTGTCGAAATTTTTCTGATCCGCCCCAAAAAACATGGCCGCCAGGGCCGAACATAGTTTAACATGGGACCATATGGGAAAATGCACATTTTGGTTATCTCTACTGAAACAACTGAACAAAACTGACCCAAACTTAATAGGAATGATGTATGGAAGGTCCTTTTTACTTAGCTTGCCGAATTTTTTCCGATCCGCCAAAAAGCATGGCCGCCAGCGCAGAACATAGTTTGACATGGGACCCTATGGAAAAAGCATATATTTGCTATCTCCTCTAAAGCTACTGAAGCAAATTGAACTAAACTTTACAGACTTTACAGGAATGATGTATGGAAGGCCCTTTACTTAGATTGCCGAAATTTTCCCGATCTGCCAAAGACATGGCCGCCAGCGCTGAACATAGTTTAACATGGGACCCTATGGGAAAAGCATATATTTACTATCTCCTCTAAAGCTAGTGAAGCAAATTGAACCAAACTTTACAGGAATGATGTATGGAAGGTCCTTTACTTAGATTGCCGAAATTTTTCCGATCTGCCAAAAAATCATGGCCGCCAGTGCAGAACATAGTTTAACATGGGACCCTATGGGAAAATGCACATTTTGGCTATCTCTACTGAAACAACTGAACAAAACTGAACCAAACTTAATAGGAATGATGTATGGAAGGTCCTTTACTTAGATTACCCAAATTTTTTTTCGCCAAAAACATGGCTCCCAGCGCAGAATATAATTTAACATGGGACTCTATGGGAAAAGCATATATTTTCTATCTCCTCTGAAGCTACTACAGCAAATTGAATCAAACTTTACAGGAATGATGTATGGAAGGTCCTTTACTTAAAATACTGAAATTTTTCCGATCCGCTAAAAAACATGGCCGCCAGCGCGGAACATAGTTAAACATGGGACCCTATGGGAAAAGCATGTATTTGCTATCTACTCAGAAGCTACTGAAGCACATTGAACCAAACTTTACAGGAGTAATGAATGGAAGGTCCTTTATGTAGATTGCCGATATTTTTCCTATCTGCAAAAAACATGGTCGCCAGCGCAGAACATAGTTTTAAAACATGGGACCTATGGGAAAAGCATATATTTGCTATCTCCGCCGAAGCTACTGAAGCAGATTCAACCAATATTTACAGTAAGGTTGTATGGAAGGTATTTTACAAAAATTGCTCATTTCATTTGGATCCGACAAAAAAGATGGCCTCAAGTGCAGAACATTGTTTAACATTAGAGCCAGGAATGAGATAACCTTCATTATAATCATCTTCTCTAAAACTAATCAAGTAAATTTAACTAAATGTATAGAAGGTCCTTTGCAAAAAATTATTCATTTCAATAGGATCAGACAAAAAGACAGGTGCTAATGAAGAACATAGCTAAACATTTGACACCATTGGTAAGAAAAAACATCATTTTTAGTCATGCATTGTGTAGAAGCATTTTGCCAGGTGAGCGATACAGGCTCAGTGTCTGAGCCTCTAGTTTATTATTGAACCAGTGGTCTTTCTACATCAGACATGAGGAGGAATGAGGTTGCTCTTATGAAGCTACACACATATCCTTGAGCACCGTCCCTTGGTGTCTTTTGTAGATTTACAACTTGTTGATATTGATATTATTGTTATTTATGATGCGTATACGTATCTACTTAAAAATGTGTTTTTTTTTTTAATCTGATAATGTGTTTATACCACCTCCCTCCTCTGGGTTACAGGCATACATATATATAGATTTATATATTAACTTGTTGTTACATTAATTTTGTTGTATTGTTGTGTCTGAACTGGGGCTAATATAACAGGGATTTGAAACATTTACATTTCTCACAAACTCGATGTCGCGGCAGATTTACCTGTAAATCGTCGTATTTTTCAGCCTTTCTTTGTTGAAACATAGGACATTTTCAGTACACTTTACATCTACAGTTTTCTACCGATTTTAATACAAAATACATCATTTTATAGAAAAAAGATTGCTGCAATTCATAGTATAACTTTTGTAAAATAAATTTATTCCAAAGTACACAAGTTTTGCTCTAAAACTTGGATAATTTATTTTTTTATAAAAATGTAAATATACCGCGAAATTTTACACTTCATGATGTTTTTTTCAGTACACTTTCTATTTTCCCCAAAATATTTATTGCTACAAAATTTATATGATTGAAAGGATGAAACTTCGACGCGAATCATGGTATATATATTTTTTTAACTTAGTTGAAAATTTAGTTGTAAAATACACAGGGAAAAGTTTAGTGTTTGAACTCAAAAATTTATTTCTAAAAAGTCACATCAGTCAAAATTTATCAGCACTGTTAAAAATCTTTCCTGCATAAGTTATATATGACTATAAAGCCAATGCAAAGAGCTTTATACTGATAAAATATCGTAATGGTAGGATGGAATTTGACATGTTAACTAACGAGTTAAAGTTAGCCAATTTTCTTGATTTTCATTGTTCTGACGCTCATTAATTTCATCGATAACTGTCATTTGTTTATTGGACGGTTTCTCGATAATTTTACGACCTCTATACACAAGAAAACAAACCCATTTTCCATGGTTGTGTGAAAAAAAATATACGATAAATCAGCTTTTCGGAATTTTTTTGTTTAGAATCATTTTATGTTGAGTAAATCAAAAGTTACAGCCGAAAATCGTAGCCTGGACACCGCTTTTTATTCGATCAAACTGGTTTGTTAAATAGTTTCATATTCCTGTTATATTAGTCCCAGGTCTGAATTATGAATGTTATATTTGTAATTGCCCCTTGAGGGACCTTGATTGGAATAAATGTATCCTAGATTATCTTATCTTATAACCTTACTGTAATTCATTTAGATCGTGAAATTTAGATTAAGCTGACAGGTGCATCAAGCACATCAACGCGACCAGCGACATCGCTGATAAGGTTCAAGATTTCGCGGGAACTGAACTCCTTTTGACTTTTCATCAATCGTAGCTACTCGGCCATTTCCGCTACACTAAATATCCAGTAAATGGCCGAGTATTTACGATTGGACTTTTCAATGGTTGCTTCAACCAGGCAAGGACGTCTCATTATAAGTCCTTGAACCAGGGATGTAGATAGTTCCCTGCTTCAACATTAAAAACAGCTTCAATACATTATAATTTTTAATGGTCATCAACTTAGTTGCTCTCGAGATATGTTTAAGTTATAAGACATATCTTGGGCTAATTTTTTCCCAGAACATATGTAAAAAGGAAAGGGCAAAACAGAGTCAATGAGTAAGATATTGACGCATAAAAAGATGAAAAGTTAAAATTACTAAATCAACACTTTAACTTACAAATTTGACGTCACAGGTCACCATAGTTGTTTACAAAGCTTCAAAATGGCTACCGAGTAGGAACGGGCACTTGTTGATTACAGGTAAACGAAACCTGCCTTACTCGTTAAACAATACAAATTGTTTCCCTTTGTCTCCAAATCTAGTGACAAAAATCAATTTTATTTAGAAATTCTATATGGGCACTCCTTTATGCCATGGGTTATCTTGATACAATTCTGTCAGGTAATTCTTCGCACCTAATTTTCAAGGGTGATACTAAACAGAGTCGATTAAAGTCTACTGATGAAAAAATGATATAATTGGATACATAGAGATTGGAAATAAAGCAAATATGATTTTTCACATGTTTTGAACATATTTAAGTTTTATTATTTCATAAATAATCGATAACGGGTAAGATTTGTGTTGTAAAAGCTGTAATCGTAATTGCGTGGTCTTGTAATGGCGACCATATTGTAGAGTCGACAAGTTATTTCACAGGATAACACTTATATAAAGTTATGTTCTATATTTATTATGTAATAAAATATCATTGTTTTATACCATCAGAAGTATTTAAAAAGATTTCAATGAATTATTTTTGAACATAATTAATTTATTTTGGGGATAACTTGCATGTAAACAAAAAATAATAAAATAAAATAAAGAGTCAAGCCGGATATTATTTTCCGGTTGTAATCTTCGGAATACATATTGAAACACATCTAAATATATTTTTGTCAAGTTTTTAAAAATAGATATATGAAAAAAATAAAGTTTATACTGGCTTTTTTATCTTCTCTTCACAAAAGTCCTGCGCCACTACAATTAAAACGGAAATGAATGACTGAAAATCTCAATAGAACTTTACAACAAGAACACCAAAAAGACACAATGCACACGTAAATAACAACAATAGCTCTAGATCTTGGTACAGGCACTGGCAAAACTTGCATGGCCAGTGGAAGGGTAAAATCAGCATTACTCTTACAAACTAGGAAACAGACCTATTGCCTGAATAAAATTGCCAGTTTTAGATTTTATTAATATTGCCTAGTGACCCTTTTAACTTCTAGAAAAGACTAGACATACAACATCTTATTTTCAAATAAAGTATTTACAATAAAAATTACAGATTGTACTACATCATGCAATCTTAGATTAGTGTTTCTTATCAGACAGGGATTTTCTCAATAAGCAAGAAAGAGCTTTGTGCTTTCATGTGAAATATTACCATATTACTCATTAACCCTTTTCAGCATTCTATCTCTACAACAATGACCTGTTTCCTTCAGTGATTTTTCAGAAAATACTGACTATAGTTCTTCAAATATCAAAATAGTACCCATGTTTCTGTAAATTGTAGTTTCTACTGATTCTACAAACGGCCATTTCGATAACTGATATCTCTTCCAATCTGGGACTAATATAACACTAATGTTATATTAGTCCCAGTTCCAATCAAATCAAAACATTANACGATTGGACTTTTCAATGGTTGCTTCAACCAGGCAAGGACGTCTCATTATAAATCCTTGAACCAGGGATGTAGATAGTTCCCTGCTTCAACATTAAAAACAGCTTCAATACATTATAATTTTTAATGGTCATCAACTTAGTTGCTCTCAAGATATGTTTAAGTTATAAGACATATCTTGGGCTAATATTTTCCCAGAACATGTGTAAAAAGGAAAGGGCAAAACAGAGTCAATGAGTGAGATATTGACGCATAAAAAGATGAAAAGTTAAAATTACTAAATCAACACTTTAACTTACAAATTTGACGTCACAGGTCACCATAGTTGTTTACAAAGCTTCAAAATGGCTACCGAGTAAGAACGGGCACTTGTTGATTACAGGTAAACGAAACCTGCCTTACTCGGCAAAAGTAAATGACATAATCAGCTGTTAAACAATACAAATTGTTTCCCTTTGTCTCCAAATCTAGTGACAAAATTCAATTTCATTTGATTTAGAAATTCTATATGGACATTCCTTTATGCCATGGGAATTCTGTCAGGTAATTCTACGCACCTAATTTTCAAGGGTGATACTAAACAGAGTCGACTAAAGTCGATTAAAGTCTACTGATGAAAAAATGATATAATTGGATAAATAGAGATTGGAAATAAAGCAAATATGATTTTTAACATGTTTTGAACATATTTATACTGGTAGCTCCTATCTTTGTGGTACGTAGCTACGTAGTAACGGTGACGTCACAGTTAAAAATTTGGTTGAAATGAACGTGAATACCACGAAGAAGTGGAACCCACGGAGAAGTGAGATGAGAGTATAAGTGTTATTATTTCATAAATAATCGATAACGGGTAAGATTTGTGTCGTAAAAGCTGTTATCGTAATTGCGTGGTCTTGTAATGGCGACCATATTGTAGAGTCGACAAGTTATTTCACAGGATAACACTTATATAAAGTTATGTTCTATATTAATTATGTAATAAAATATCATTGTTTTATATACCATCAGAAGTATTTAAAAAGATTTCAATGAATTATTTGTGAACATAATTAATTTATTTTGGGGATAACTTGCATGTAAAAAAATAATAATAATAATAAAATAAAATAAAGAGTCAAGCCGGATATTATTTTCGGGTTGTAATCTTCGGAATACATATTGAAACACATCTAAATATATTTTTGTCAAGTTTTTAAAAATAGTTATATGAAAAAAATAAAGTTTATACTGGCTTTTTTATCTTCTCTTCACAAAAGTCCTGCGCCACTACAATTAAAACGGAAATGAATGACTGAAAATCTCAAAAGAACTTTACAACAAGAACACCAAAAAGACACAATGCACATGAATAGAATAGAATAGAATATGCTTTATTAACCAATCAAGGGTCCATTGAGGACATGATGACAAAACATAACAAAAATAATGATTACAGAGACTAATACACATATATAAATATATATATTTTACACTATCAAAATAAAGTGTATTCATAATATTAATAAAATAAAGTGATCAGAGGGCACCAGCACTGTGGACATGTAAATAACAACAATAGCTCTTGGTACAGGCACTGGCAAAAATTGCATGGCCAGTGGAAGGGTAAAATCAGCATTACTCTTACAAACTAGGAAACAGACCTATTGCCTGAATAGAATTGCCAGTTTTAGATTTTAATATTGTCTAGTGACCCTTTTAACTACTAGAAAAGACTAGACATACAACATCTTATTTTCAAATAAAGTATTTACAATAAAAATTACAGATTGTACTACATCATGCAATCTTAGATTAGTGTTTCTTATCAGGCAGGGATTTTCTCAATAAGCAAGAAAGAGCTCTGTGCTTTCATGTGAAATATTACCATATACCTCATTAACCCTTTTCAACATTCTATCTCTACAACAATGACCTGTTTCCTTCAGTGATTTTTCAGAAAATACTGACTATAGTTCTTCAAATATCCAAATAGTACCATGTTTCTGTAAATTGTAGTTTCTACTGATTCTACAAACGGCCATTTCGATAACTGATATCTCTTCCAATCTGGGACTTATATAACACTAATGTTATATTAGTCCCAGTTCCAATCAAATCAAAACATTAGAAAATCCATAACAAAAATATGTGCCAGAGTAGGTAAGCATATGCCTTGAACCCCTGTGCATATCCTTTTGGCAACAGGGGAACCCCAAATCTTGTTGAATAGAAATATTAGCAGATGATTCTTTTTCAGTATGTTAGTTTCCTTTATGCACTTTCCCGTGAATTTATTTTACTTAGCATTAAATTTTGTCCACATTGGTTTAGAGGTCATATGTTACAGTAATATACACTATGACAACAAAATAAATTCATTTTCATACTTTAAGATAAAATATTTGACAACGGAACTTGGGAATCAACTTGCCATTTTTATTTAATTTTTACAGATTTGACATTTTTTGTTAATTCATTGTATATGCCTAATACATCCAGAACCCAACTAAATTAACTGACATTTTAAAGGGAAAATGTTTTCACACTCACAACAAAAAATTGGTTTTGGTTCTCAGTGTCCTTCGAGTAGTATCATCTTCTCTAACACAGTAAAACNGCTAAAATGGACACAAAAGGCTATTTACAGTCGTGTTCAACAGCTAATATGTCAGGCAGCATACAATGTTAGCATGTATCAATTTAAATCCTATGAAAGTACATTTACCAGAGGCCACCTTACTCAGTTTTTGACAACATTTGAGGATATTTTGAAAATGGCACAACATAGGAACAAAATTCACGGCTTAATGGCCCTACTCCTTTCATGATATTTTTCTTGGAAATATTTATTGTTTTACCCTTTCCATACCAATTTCTCATTTCAACTTTTAAGGTTTTCCTCAAAGTTGAGACATTAAACCTATACCAAATTCTTAAGGAATGTTTGGTTAAAAAATTAAAATACACAGCTGGGCTTATAGGGTTAAATGACAATCATTAGAGCACGCGTCTCTGTTATATGTCATATTTAATCTATTTGACAATAACCATTTAATAAACTCACCTGTAATTAAACATAATTAACACGCTGTGGCAGAAGCAGTTGCAAATTGAAACAATTTGAGAATAAACTAATTTAATTTGAACCATTGCATCTTATTATCAAGAAATCTGCTATTTTTTTTGTTTTTTTTCCGGCAACTCTGTTCTTAGTATAACATTCGTTAAAATTTTGCAAATATTTCAAAAGTTCCCGCTATGCCATTCCAGTATAGGCGATCAGCAAAGATAAATTTAAAAAGTCACAAGAATGGCCGCCACACGGAACAAAACAATGCTTTCTCAACAGAAGACAGTTACCCCCAGGTTAGATACTGATATCTGACAACGCACAAGCAAATACTGTTTTCACAAAAGAAAAGAAGTTTTTTTCAGCTTTTTCCGTGAATTACAATATTCAGGCCAGCAAGAATTGATCAGTATTGTGCATACGAAGATACACCATGTATGAAGAGGCAACTGTAAGAGGACTAATCAACAACTGAGTTGCTTACATCAGAGACATTTAAAATGTCTCTGCCTACAGGTGAAAAAAAATAGGAAAGATTATATGCAAGACAAATAAAATTGCTTTATGTTGCATCCTTCTATTTCATGCAATGCTATATTTATCAGATGGAGGTCTTTTGTTGCAATTATGAGGATCATGAAAATTTGCTCACTAATTTTTTTTTCGTGGTAGATATTGCCTCGCAACAAGGACGTATAATATTATAAGTCCTTGCTCGCAAGGATATTGTATCTCTCAAGCATTAGATCTGACAGTATTATTGTTGCTCTGTCGAGATTGTTTTCTTGTTTCTTGTGTTAATATATTTTTTTCTTGAAATACCACTTGGAAAAATATAACTAAGAACTGGGACTAATATATTATATTAGTCCCAGCTATTTCGAGAACATCCGGATTACTTTATATGCCATTCTGTAATGATTTTGTGTTTAGTGTTATGGGCATATTTGATGACCATGAAGACAGTTGTTTATATGTCTATTTTCTAACTTTATAGTTGGTCAAATAAAAGTAAAAATATCAATTCTTTCCTTTTTACGCAAAATCTTAAAATAATTTACAATATTCCGCTTTAATTACTGTGATTTATATATCAGATCACTTGTAGACTCTGTTGGTCGCCATTTTGAATCGTCGACTCTTTCTACTCAGTACCAGATTCTTGTAAACACGGAATTATCTAGAAGAATAACTGTTGTTTTTAAGTTTATTAAACAAAGAAAATAACATATAATTTATATATAACCTTTATTTCATTAATTATATCATTTTTCATTAGTAGACTCTAGTCGACTCTAATCGACTTTAGTCGACTCTGTTTAGTATCACCGAATTTTCAATGGACTTCAAAATTTTATAACAATAGCATGTATGTGTGCCATTTTATTGTACACAAGAAATGGGCGAAGTGAACCAAGACTTATTAAATGTGTGACATGACTTGTTTTATTTAACACACACCTTTCATCCACTAATCAGGAGATGTCTCCCTATCTGGAGACATTTGAAATTTTTACTATTTCAGCTTCTGAGAAAAGATATTGAAGACTAGAAATATTATTTCACAGTTTAAACAGATGGTGCAAACCTTTTTTATGAAGGAACAAGTATGTCTTGATTAAAATCTTTGAGTAGATACTTTTGCAATTTTTACATCCCAAAAATACATTTTGTGAAAAATTTACCTGGTGCACATTTAGAAAAGCGTGGATAACTCCCTCTATTTTATCATGCTGCACCCAGTGATATTCATTTCCAAATCACTTTTAGAAAATGAAATGCTCAAATTACATTTCTCATCAAAAATTTCACCTTTCTCCTGATGTGGAGACAAAATGTCTCCTGATTGGGAGATTGTCTCCAATATTGAGAATATTGCCTAGCTGACTGTCAAGTGTCACGCGATTCGTGTGAGACGTTGAGTCTTTTTACCACTGAACACCTGAAAATACCTCCGAACACCTTAAAATGTCAACCAAACACTTCAGAGATAATATTTAACATATTTTGAGACATTTTTTCATGTTTAAAAGTAATTTCTTATGGTTTCAAACTCTCATTTGATGTTGTCCATAACAGAAGAGTTCCTTCAAGAACGATAACTAGTTACATTGTATAAACTATGAAAAGCAATAATGTTGGACAATATAATGTGTTGTTTTTTTTTAACTTTTTTTTGAAAATGTGTTCTAGGTTAAGAACACATTAGATTACACATTGACATGTATTAAAGATGAATAATAAACATAAATTATCAAACATTATGAACGTCAAAGGAAGTCCGTAAGACAGCTTTATAACAAATTGAAACAATTACCACATGAAAAAGGAATAATTTTAAAATAAAGTAAATGACCAATCGCAAGTGACATTGAGACTCAGAAAACTCAAGACTAAGTTTTTATTCAAATAAACAACAAAAAATATAGTTATATGATATTGATGTCTATATACATGTACATGATAGACAATAACAGTACATTGACTTGACATAAACGCAATATAAGGATGAGGCTTAGAAACGTGGGGAAATGCGAGCCTCTGGCGAGCATTTTCATTGTTTCGAGCCAAATCCTTATATTCCTTTTATGTCAAGTCATTATTCTATTATTGTGTTTATACTGCAACATATAACAAGCTGAATTTTATAATCTATATCGGTGAAAATGATGATTCAAAAAGTGAAGCAGATGTAGTTAGCTTGAGATGATTCTATACTTTCTTGCAACTTCATGGAACAATTTCTACTGAAACACATTGTTGACGTAATTGGCGTAGCGTTATACAGTCAGTGACTGTATATCACTTATGTTTATACGGTCAATGTAGTTTACTTATGCAAATGGAGAGCTTGCAGTAAAAATGATATTTATCGACATTATGATTGCTTGTTGTAGTTCAGAATCGTTCTTGAAGGAATTCGTTAAGAATTTCATTAAAATGTATCAAAATGAGTTATTTATTATCAGTTAAGTCTTCGATGGTCATTTTTGTGTGTTCGGTGGTATTTTTAGGGGTTCATTGGTGTTTGGCGGGGTTCGGTGGTAAAAAGACACACCCCGCCTGAGACTTATTCGAAGCTTTTGCGAATTTGCAACAAATTTTTTTATTTTTTCCTTGATCTTTGACAATTTTGGCAAAACTCATGCGAGGCAACTTTCAAAACTTGACAAGTCTGAAGATGTATTAATTCAAAGTATGTCAATAGGTCAAGGTGTAAAAATATCTGCAACTTAAAAGACAAATTTACCCCTGTGTCAACACAAAATGTGCAGAGGAATGATGTGGACCATATGGTTTTCACTTCTGGTTAAGTTTAGCTGCAGAACTGTAGCTCTAAGGGTCTTTGACCTGATTTTCGTCTCGCCTGCGATGAATGTCGCAAAGGCGAGACATAACGACCATTAATTCCGTCGTCGTTGTCGTAAACATTTGGTTAACCCTAATGTTAAACATTTTTTGAACTTCAATAACTTTCTAAATTTTGCTCAATAGCATTGAAATTTTGACACAATATTCAGTACAACCTCATTATTGAATCCCAAGTATAATTTTGAAAAAAAATAATTCCTACTTTTCTGTATTTTGCCATTTGTTGGACTTAGTATTTTTTCAATAAAATTGACATAATTCTGAAAACCTAAGAATAAAAAATATGGTTCCGAATTTGGTAAATTTCCTGCAACCCTCAAAGACGAGCATTTTTTGGGAATTCTTGTTAGCAACCATGCTTTTTTATTGAATTTTAGTGAAAACAAAAATTTTCAATGCTTAGATTTCAAAAATTTTGATTCCAGTTTTGGTAAATTTCCTGATACTCTCAAACTGAGTCAAAGACAAGCAATTTTTTGAAATTTTTGTTAGCAACCATGCTTTTTCGATGAATTTTTGTCAAAACTAATATTTCCAATGGTTAGATTTAAAAAATTATTGGTTCCAATTTTGGCAAATTTCCTGATATTCTCAAAGACCAGTTATTTCTTGGAATTTTTAGTAACCACATCTTAATATAGGCCAAATTATAATGAAAGTGGAGTGAGCAGGCGAGACACCAGGTTCCGCAGAACCTTTACGAATTATTTGATAGTTGCCGACCATGGTCTGCCAAATCAGAAAAGTATAAAAGGACCTGTAGAGCTATTGTTCTGCAGCTAGGACAAGTTAAGACATTTGCAGACCTGGCTGTCAATTCAACAGATCAAGATTTAAAAATATCAGCAACCTTGAAGACAAGATTACTCTTTGAGAAGCTATAGAATAATTAGCTGTCACTACAGGTGGGTGACAGTTATACTGTCTTCATCAGAAAGTGTCAGAGATTCTGGTGATACCAATGTTGTTAAGACAACTTGTATAAAACAGAGAAATTTTCCGAAATATGGCTTTCACGATACTGTCTGACTCATGATCATGTCCAATATCGTATCAGTTTATGAAGATCTTTTTAATAAGCTCAAACTGCCAACCCTCAAATACAGAAGACTCAATGTACGTGGCAACATGATTAAAACATAAAAGTTTACATCAGATATTGCCACAAATTATAGAAATTAATTTAGACACACGGACAAGGGGGCTTAATAAGAAACTAGTCACCAGTAGATGCAACAAGAACATAAGTTTGAATTTCTTCGAACACTTGTAACCAACTATCAGACAGCATTATTATTACACCTAGCATCCACTAATTTGAAAATTGATTTAATAAATACTGGGACTCATTGGATTAATTATAAGGCTGATACCGGAACTGAACTCGGTCAACAAGAACTATGAAACTTGAACACAGTGGTCTGAGGCCAGCATTCAGAAGAGGACATATGTTAGCACTATGATTTTGATCCTGTGACCTCTCACACTATCAATCTTTAGCTCAGTCACTGGAGTCAGAAATTTTATGTGTATTTCAATTAGTGTTGTCCTGATGATCGATTATAATAAAAAATTGATCAATTTTACCCCAGATTTTGATAATCGATTACAAGAATATCTTATTGATTAATCGGTTGTCTTATGTGTTTAAAAATTTCCTTTGAATTTTATGTTTAAATGGATATTTTGTAAACTAGATCAGCATAAAAGCTCATTTGTACCTGTATGAAATTGTTATACATTCTAAAAACTCTCATTTTCATATTTTTTGTAGCAGACACTGACAACAGTATAACTTCTGTCAACTGGGCATTTCAATTATAATCGATGCTTAGTTGAGGGGGCCGATGGGTTTATTTCGTTCCCCGTGATCGGGGATTTCAATTTCCCATGATTCATTTTCCATTTTATTAATTTGTCGTGAATTGTTATTAGAACATGGCCGTGAAGCGATCTTGATCAAATTGACAAAATGAATTTTCCGTGAACTGTGATTGGTCCGAATAAATTTTTCGTGATTCGTGATGAGACCCCCCATCAGGCCCCTCTTAGTTGGTTGACTGTTATGAAATTCTATTTGATTCCCATTACTAATTTCGACATAAAATGATACATTGATAGAAATTTCTGACTCCTTTACTGACTGTTTGAATTTACCTACCAAAATGCATGCACAGCATCTTCTGTCACATTTTTGCACACCTCAAGAGTCATCATACTTGCTATTAAAGTACATGTATGTGTCTCACACACACTATGACAGAAATCATGCTCTTCTCAATCTTACCACCATAGGTTTTTGTTGTCTGCCAAATCATACACCCAGGAGAGCATGATTCTCCTAAAAAATGCTTTATGTCTCCAACAAGTTTCATCCCTGGGACCTCCAGCACTATGTCGAAAGCTTCCTCATCAAGTGAGCTAGAGAATCTATCTTTTGGCTCAGTCAATTTACTGGCTTTTGAAATTTACTTACTGTAATACAGGGTAAGCTGTCCTGTCCCTTATTCATTTGCAGAATTACGGTATATCAAATTTTTAATTGGTCAAAGAAGAAAAGTATCAAATGAATGTGCAGTAATTAATATGGATAAGATACTAGGCAGGAGTCTCTGAAGTGTGAGACTGGACATGTCTGATAATCCCTACACCAGACATTGAAAAATTGATGTAGCTGTTTTTAAGTACAAGTATAGTTTCAAATACTTTGAAAACTGCTTGAGGAATAAGAATAGTCTAGAAAGGTGACCAAGGTCATAGTGGACTGAGTATTATTTTTGACTTGATTTATAAAGCTGTTTCCAAACAAAAGAATATTCCAAACTGCTACTAAAATGACTTATTTTTCACCAAATTCCAAACTGCTACTAAAATGACTTATTTTTCTCCAAATATCACTGAAAATTTCAAAAGACAGAATAATCTACATATAAATTGGAAAATATAATGTTTTTTAATTTCAGAATATTGTACATTGTAAAATTTAGTATATGTACATCACTGACTGCAATCAGCTTGTTTTAACAGTAATAAGATTTATCAGAGATAACCAGAAATGAGAAAATGGTTTAAAGTGTTTTGGTAGATAATTTTTTTAGTATGATTGTTATATAGTGTAAATAGAAGTAATGTAGTATATTTTTATTTACTTTGCAGATTTAAAAGTCCTGCTGGTCGGGAACTTATATTAAGATGGCAACAAAAGAAAAGATAAAGAAAAAGGCCCCACCTGCTCCTGAGGGTGAGAATAGAATCAAAGTGATAAATTTGAACTTTTTATTTTTAGAAATTCTGCATAAACTCTAAAAATGCATAGTTAGCCAACTGTAACAGACATAGAAATTAAGATTGTCATTCCTTACAAAACACTGATGCTGACCCATACCACATGAACTTAAGGTTTAAAAGATTTATTGTAAAATCCAGTAAAAGAAATTGTGAAATATGTCTTAGAAAAATCCATATATCTACAGGATTTAACAGTGAATCAATCCTTTTAGATGATGTTCCACCTCTTGAAGATGTCATGGAAATACTCAACAATGGAAAAAATAGCTTAAACAAGACATCTCCATGTAATGGTGTGAGATATTTAGTATCTACCCCAAGGGAAAAGGCATGATATGCTGATCTCGAACCCGAAGGCTAAGAAATCATGTCCATCGGGAGGCTGGCGGAGGGATGGACAAAAGATATTTTAGCCTGAGTGTTTGAGATCAGCCTATCTTGCCTTTTTGTGGGGGTTTGATACTTTTTCTCACCTTAGTGCTCCGAAATTACTCTGTAAACCACGATCAGCTTTGATTTTCACAAAAAGATATTAAAAATGTTCCAGGGAAAACTATGACATCACAGTTGGTATACGTTGACTGTAGCTGAATAGTATCATCGTTTTCAACAATTGGCATGCAATTTTAAATCTCTGTTTAACTATAAATCACATAACTTGCGGTTTGTGATAAATTGCTGGTTCATAGGTACATATTCATTCTTTGTATAAACAGTAAGATTTATTAAATCAGACAACAAATAATACTGGATAAACTCGAAGTGATGGCAGACATCTTGTTTTTTTTTTGCACATGCTTACTGTCGATATGAGAAAGACCCCCTCAGATAAGCTGATCTCACTCACACCAAATCATGAGTTTATACGACTCTAACACCGGTGAAAAGGTAAGATCAAAATCTTTACTTTTTTTGTACATAAAACGTCTTTTGGTGCCGTCATGTTGTCCTCACCATCCACCATTACTTAGCAACTCACCATGACGTCAATGATGTCATAATATGCACGAGGCTGCCTCGCATGGGATGGTGTGAGGCAGTAAAATCTCACACTGCTGAAAATATAGGAACTGACCTGTCTCAAAAGTGAGAATTCTCTATCCCAGTGGCGAGAATATATGAATCTAACACTGGTGAAAAGACAAGATCAAGAAATCTCAGACACCCAAGGGTAAGATTTCAATATTTCTCTAACGAGGCTTGCTGAGTCAGAGAACCATTGAAATCTTACTTTAGGGTGTCTGAGATTTCTAAATCTTGCATTTTCAATGGTTTTTGATCAATTTTCTTACTTTTGTTCATAAAAACGTCTTTCGGCTCCATCATGTTGCCCTTACCATCTGCCATTACTTAGCGACCCACCACGAAGTCAATGACGTCATAGTATACACGAGGCTGTCACATGTGGGGTGATGTGAGACAGAAAAGTCTCAAACAGCTAAAAATAGGAACTGACCTGTCTTAAAAGTAAGAAAAATCATTGCTATACAAGTTTAAATAAAGGTTCAATCCTTTTATCCATGTTCCTCATCTTAAGTATTCAGCCATGAAAAAACAACTGATTCAAGACACCATCAGGTATTGGTTCGAGATAAAACATTGCTATTCAAGTTTATCTTTTATTCATGTTCCTCTTCTTAAAGATGTCATGGGAATATTAAACAATGGGAAAATAGCTTATTCAAGACACCTCTATTCATTGGTTTTAGATAAATCATTGATGTACCATTCAGTACTACTTCTATGTTACTTTATGTAAGATTGCTTCAGCAATCTCTTGCATCTTTACTCCCTGTTGTGTTACCGATTTGGTAAATTGTAAGCACAATACCTAGAAAGGGGTAAAGTATTTTGAATAAACACAGTAAATGATATGAGTTCTTAATTTTATTTTGTGCTTATTTATATTTGTAGTTGAGAGACCTGATAGTGCCCACAGTCAAATCAGTGTGAAATCTGCTGAGGCTAGAAATATAACAGATAATACTGAAAAGGTTATTTTTTTATTTACATGTGATGAAGAATTGTAATCCACTTGGTATAGATCTGTAATCCGTCTGTTATTGTATTATGATTTAATGATCATGGAAATTAAATAAAACATTTGTTACAATAGTTTTACCAACCAAGTCATCTCCAAGTTACAATAATATTGTAATATGCTGAGCATGCATATATACATAAGTAAAGTTTCAAATTACAGGTAGAAACAGCTTAAGAAAAACAATGGCAATGTGTGTGGTTTTGTTGTCGCTCGTGACGAAAGTCGCGGAAAGCGAGACATAGGCGTGCAAAGTATGATGGCGACGGTGGCGTAAACTCAAGTTATTATATAGAAGCCTTTGATGTAGGAACTTTATATTTGGCCCATAGGTAGCTTACAGAAAACCATATCTGTCTGACCCAAAATCATGTGACCTTGACCTACATTTTGCAGTCCAGTGACCAGGTTAATTTTTGTCTCGCCTGCGACGAATGTCGCGAAAGTCGCGAAAATTCGTCGCGAAAGCGAGACATAGCAAGCATAGATTCCGTCGTTGTCGGTGTCGGCTTCGTTAACATTTGGTTAACCCAAATGTAAAGCTTTTTTTTAATCTCAATAACTTTCTCAAATCATATGCAATATCAATGAAATTTTGACATAATGTTCAGTACAACCTTATTATTGTTTCCCAAGTTTATTTTTTGAAAAAAATTGTTCCAATTTTTCCGTATTTTTCCATTAGTTGGACTTAGTTTTTTTTTACTGTTTTTGAAAACAGTAATTTGCTATCGGCTTGAAGCCATATTGTTTTGTTTACATGACTTCCTGGAACTACAAAATATACGCTCGTATAAACTCTAGAATTTAGCGCCCGATATCACTACGAGTAAAGAAAGATACCTGATGTTTACTGATTACAGGCAATATATTGCTAAAAATACCTGTCAATCTTGACAAATCCTGTGTGCTTTTAAGCGATTTGATGGTCATGAAACAAAATTAGAGGAAAAACGAGATTTGCAAGAAATTCTATGCTGAAAAAATGTTTTGTTTACATTTTTGCGTTTATGTAACGGATGAAAATCACGTGTCGATCAATAGCCAATCAAAATCGGGATTACATCTATCATGCGGTATCCACGTGGTTAGACAGCTGAACTGTGATAATCAAAACCAGTGGATATTTAACTTTTAAGACTTGAGAGACGTTATAAGAGATATATCCAGCAATCGTAGTCACTCATATCATTATGTTAACACGATTAACCAGTCCATCGGTCAGGAATATTGAAATTACGGTCCTTTGACCACAAACTTCTATATTTGGAAAAAAAAATAAACTCTGAACTCTCGAGGGTTTTCTATACCACCCAGTGACGTAATCAAAGAATTCC